>DWNE01002963.1:0-17618 GCA_018249875.1 Cecropterus toxeus | reverse complement strand
GAAGTCGGTAAAAAGACAATAATAACTTTTTAAAAATAAAACGAGAAATATCCAAAAAAATGCATTAAACACTCCCTTATATGCAGTATGAGTAAGTAGAAAGTATTTCTGCTTTATAGCAACAGATTAAAACTCTGCTGTATTCTGATTTGAAAGCCGTGTTAAACTAACATTTAGACGAGGCGTTCCAATTTAGTTCTTTTGAGTAGCAGCGCTCGACTGACTTTTTTTAATTTTTTTGAACCTTGGAATCTCATCGAAACCTACTTTTCCAAGTACACTATCAATTCTGTTTTATTAAGTTTGCAGTTACTTCACTTTACTCAACATCCTCACCAAGTCAATAAGTAGTTCCAGTTAGAAATAACAACACAATCAATGTAACAGAGTTTCCTTGTATCCATTAAGCACTTAGACGCACGTCCTTCATTAACAGCTGTTCGTGAGATTCCAACTGCTCTAAAAGTTAGCAAGTTAGACAACTTCTTAATATGCAGTAGTCATTAGTGGCCTTGCTCTAATGATGGATTGTTTCCAACATGTGATAGGTTGATACTTGTTGTGTTGTGTTTGGTGTGATGTATAGGTTTGATAATTACCCCACTATATACGAGTATATATATTACAGCAGATTATTCCACTATTGAGTATTCATGTTGATCTGTGAGTGGTAGACGACTCCAGAGCACGCCACACAAAATATTTTTGATTGATAACTTAATAGCATGAGAATTGACGCCTGAGATTTAGCTCAAGTATAGTAGTAAGTAGTTATCGTCAGACAATACTCTAATCTTGTCTGGGATCGATTAGATATCCATGGTTACTTCCATCAGGTGCACTGCATGCTCGTTTGATATTTCTATATTATAAACAAGTTTGATCCACATTTATTACAATAAACCAAATATTTCAAACATAACGAGTAGTCTGACATAACGAGTTTTGACGTGAAAATTGATACAAATCACAATTTAAATCAACATTACCAACCGTTTAAGCTGAATAAACGATAAATAGGGCATCGTTTGAAACAGGGCAATCTCCATACCCTCGCTTGTTACTCAAACACTCATAAACTGAGATTATTTGCGAGCCCTTCATAGCCCCGCCCTTTGTCTAGTCGGACGGACGAGCAGACATTTGCATATTAATGGCCATCAGCATGTCTAAATTCATGTTGATCTTTATGGAAATGATTAGGGGCGGAATTTATTCATACACGACCTCTTGTTAGAAGGGTTTAGATATTCGCTTAAATTCATGTTACTTTGTATGGGTTTCGGATGCCTATAAAGTGGATCTATGTTTGTTATATGTTTGACCGTAGATGCATACGTTTACGCTGGTTTCTCGTTAGATATTGCAAGCTAAGTTGCACTTGTATTCCAGGAATATATCACGAGCTTTCAGTATTATAGTGTATGTATGAATATCTAAATAGATACGGTCAATCATGCGGTCAATCATGCTCATGCTGTCAAGCGTAGTCGATGCCTTATAGCCTATTATGGCATATAATTAATTATCATAAAGTTATAATTTATAGCTAAATAAGATCCTTGCTTAGTGCTCGAATATAACAAAGTGCAGATGTATAAATAATATGTATAATTTTGTAGTTGCATTTATTTATTCTAACAATATGAACTGGGCCGTCAAGCGGGCTCTGTTTTTCAAATTATCAAAATCGTTTAAAACCCTTCCAAAAACCATTGATACATTTGTTTCTTATTTAGTTGCTATAGTGCCATACTGGTCTGACACGCAGTGAGTTCCGGGTTCGATTCCTGGCCAGACAGACAAGATGAATTTAGACTTTTGTTCTAGGTCTGGGTGTTTGTGTATTCGTCTTTGTGCATGTTCATGGCACCCACGATACAGGAGAAAATCCTAGCATGCGGCTATGAGTGTAGAAAGCGTTATAATTTACCAAATAATTTACCAAAACTTGCCTAAAATTGAAAGTAATAAATAATGTAACGAAACTAGCTTCTTCACGTCTAAAACTATTAATACATCTTACCGAACTTTCGCGTAAATTCTATGATTAATCGTTTTATGGACGTTGAGTGGAAAAATAAATAGAGCTTCATACGAACGTTATCAAAGGATCTATTTTTCGGCTTTTTGGAAACGGGAAAGTTAAATTGGCGACTGAACCCTCCAACTTTGCCAAATTTAATAGACTATAAAATCAGGTGGGTTAAGATAGGGTTAGCGGAATTTATTCTGATTTTATGTAGCAAAATCCTGTATAAATTTGATTATTTATTTCGTAGAACGAATATAGATATACATTTGTTACTGGGAACGGATATTTCCATTAGGGTTTCGTTCCTGAAGAGTAAAAAAGTGGAAATCTATAAACCAAGCTTCTAAGCATCCGCTGTTTGTCAGACCATCTGACACAGAGCATTATCAGAACAAAGTATTAAAATTCATGTAAGTGCATATCCGTCTGCAATCCGTATTGCAAAAGCATAGGAAAACTACAAATACAGATCAAGTAAACGTCTAATTTATCTTGGGTAATACAAAATGAACTTGGAGATTGATGAAAACGAAGAACTAACAAGTTTGCGTTTGGCGGATCGCTTTGTTCTGAAAATTAGATAACGATTTTTTTTTACAAATGAGCATGAGGCCACCTAATGGTAAGTGGTGGTAACTTTATATATAACAAGGGATCTGACCTAGAACCTGTAGTCAATTGTTGAGCAGTGATAGATATAGTTGAAACACGGCCTCTCAATCGAGGGTCCGAGGTTCGAGTCCCAGGCACACCAGTGATTCTTCTAAAATATTGTGCTTATTAGAAATAAATTCTAACTGTTTTGCGAGAAGGAAAATATCGCGAGGAAACCTTCACACCTGTGAGTTCTCCAAAAACAGGAGTTCTCAAAGGTGTATGAAGTCTACCAATCCGTACTTGGCCAGCGCGGTGGAATATGACCTAAAACTCTCACATTCTAAGAGAATACCTGTGCCCAGCAGTCATAAGAATATTAAGTATAATTAGATAGATATAAAAATGAATATTACTCTTCCGTTATAATCATTAATACTAATTATTATATTTCTATTGTAACTATTGTTGGTTTAGTTCGAGGCAATAATTTATCATTATCTCAGAGAAAATGAAGACAGGTTAGTAAGATAAATTTCTTCATCAATGACTTTATTATAAATCAAAATGTAATCATTCATAGCCAACATTACATGATTTCGCACTGCAATACAAAATAAGTTGAAAAAAGGTAGAACCCTTCGATTCTTGACTCCATAAGTAGACCTTTACCAGGCGTTCCAACTTACCTCTTAGCGGTAGCAACGCATCAGTGTCCAACCTCAAGCAAGATTCCATTATTATCTAGGGTTCATTACAGATGTCCATGAACCATCAGGTGGACTGCATGTTTAATTACAACTAGTATATAAGGAAAAGGAAGAGTTAGTTATACAGAAAAATAAGCAAAAAATATGGATGCTTTATATTTTGTGGTTTCCGCTGAATGAGGATTTGTATGCTAGTTTGCTTCTTCTATATTATAAAAAGCATGAGTGGAACTTGTTAATTTATCCTTATTTCGTTTACCTAAAATTTACAGTAAGTCCAAACAAACAATGACTAAGCAGCTGATGCAATACATCTTAGATAAGTACAGACAGCTTGGGAGGCTAAAACTAAGCTTAAACAACGATGCAGCCAAATCGTTGTTCCTGTCTTTCAATAACATTTGGAATCTAAAAGAAACTATTTTCCCCGGAACTGTTTAGTTTCGAAGAATTCCATTTAAGCTACTATTGTCTTCAAGATTTTTAACAAGTTGAATAGATTTCTTTAGACCATTTGGAGTAATACTCGACTACAACTTATTAATGACCTATTAATAAGTAAGGAAGGAAGGTGGCCTAGCGCTTGAGACACTAAAAATATATTTTCTATTGGATTTTTATAACAACTTTCATTTATTTGGTAAGAGGATAACAAGCTTAAATAAATAAATGTGACAGATACAGATTGTATGAAATAACAATTATTTTACCAACAATCATCATCTTAAAATAACGCTTTTTCCTACTTGGTTTTGTTTTTATGGTTTTCTCATATGATTCAATCTTCCACCAGTGATATTATTATACCTAACGATCACCACAAACAAGTTCAAAAATAATGTAAGATCGTACAAATTTTCGACACTCACAGCCCCACACCAGGATGCTCTATGTCGTGGAAGCGATGGGCACACAAAAGTATGATTACTCAAACACTTAGGCCCAGAGCAGAAATCTGAATTCTCCATTCACATCACACCAATTTCTGTCTTACAACACAGCATTGTCAAGGGACGCTGTGTTCTGATTTAAAGGATGTGGTCAGCATGCTTCAGTAGCCAACTTCAGATAGGGACTCTTATCCTATTTGGGGTTGATTGCAGATGCTGAAAGGCAGTGGCTACTTACTATCAAGTGGAGTACATGCTTGTTTGCTACTTTTTTATCAGATTGAAGTAGCAAACGAGCTTGCAGTCCACCTGGTGGTAAGTGGAAACTGCCGCCCATGAACATCTGTAAGCAACTTCATATAGAACAGCGGCTCTATCTAAGTAGATCACAGATGCGTTGCTACTCCTGAGGACTAAGATGGTCGCCTCATATACAAGTCCTGCTTCATGCTAGAAATAGGTGTGGCGGTGGTACCTTTTCAATAGAACTACACTGATTCTAACACCTGGTAAACTTCTTCATATATTACTAATACTTCTACATATATCAGAAAAAGATTGACTAAAATATTCTTAAGGCTAGGCAAAAATATGAAAAAAAATACTTTCCATTAGAAACCTGTATATTAATAAAATCGTTCTTATTTTAATATAACCGTCATATTTCCAATTGATTGTTTCCGGGCGCTAATTGACAAACAAAATAATTTATTCGCTTCCATTGTATTGTGAAATACAAAACATTTGTTAACAAATGCCCACAAATAGGCCACGATTGTCAATACTAAAAAGTTAATAATTCTAACCACAACTGGACTAAACGCGTGCTCCGACCGCAATATCAATGGGGTCATAAATTGGAATAGACGCGGTCATCAATTTTGTACAGACGACGGGCGGGTCAATTCAGACTGGTTTGGACTGTGTTGTGAATAATAAATGGTTTCAATTGTCATCGGTTTCGGTGTTTCCGAATCCTAAGAGCGTTGCGGGATCCTTTTCAACGGATGAGTTGATAGTGATTTCTGCACACTTGCATTGTTTAAGACGGTTCAGGTATTCTATGCAGCCTTGAATTCCCCTGCTGGACTTAGTCTCCTAATGAAGATTTAGCTATAACTGCACCTCGCATGTGCAGGTGACAGCAGTAGGTGTTCTAAAAATGCGGATGCTCATCTTCTGAATTTTGTCAGTAAGTCGACTTTACGAGAAGAAAGAAGTAATACTATTTTGAAAAGCAGAATAGCAGCGCTGCGCTGTTTAAGTTATGAAAATGTCAATCTAAGGATTATTAATGCTAGCTTATCTGTTCTCTTTATATTTCATGAAAGTAAAATGTGATATAAATAGCTTTAAAATGCTAATATAAACTACAACTATCTAAGAATGCCAAAAATCGGATATTCTCTGATTATATCGCTGATTACTATGCTCTGTTAGAAATAATACTAGGAATCTATAAAAAGTGTAACATATCTGAAACATATACAGAAAATGTCACAAGAAAGGTCGAACAGGTTTAAAGCTACGATACCATACAAAAACAAGGACTCAAATTTATTAAAAAAAAAAAATGCTTTTGCGAATACATTAACATATGACGCCTGTTAAGCTTTTTGTACTGATATCACTAGTAAGTCCTAAAACAGGATAACATACGTACAGGAAGACCTCCGTGTGTGAGCGGTCACAGTACCGGTCTGACACGAGTTTACGGGTTTTCATCTCAGTAAGATGTTCAGATATCTATAGATTTCTGTTCTTGATTTAGGATTCGTCTTTGTGTGCGTCCATGACTAATCCTATTAGTAGGGTTATCGAAGTTAGTTAGTTAGTGCATAAAGGGTTATAATTGTCTATTTTTGAAGTGAAAGTTCTTTAGAATCGCTGTGATTTGAAACTCGATGAAAGGAAAATGTGATATGAAAGCAGTTGTCGCCTTTACAAATGGTTTTTACCTTTTTCTGATTAACGCTAATTATTTTCTTACTACTTCGTAGCTTGTTTAATTAGTCGAGCTCAAATTTGGTAAATACGAATTAAGATGTTCGAATATTGGCTGCAGATTTAGTTAATCTATTTTTAAATTTATTATAAAGTTTTACTTCTGCCGTGTGTAAATTGCACACACACTTTTTTACTCAAGAGCATAAAAACTTCAATATTGAAATAAATTTTATTTTAATATATAAAACAAAGTCTGTACAACAATTGTTGCGTAGCATTAAACTTAAAAAATGCATTTTTTTAAGAACTCGGGTAATTTATTTGTAGGAGCGAGATAGTATCGATAGGTTGATTAATGGATTCGCTTGTTCACACAGTCATTGTTCAGCTCAGTCGCTCGCTTTGTGACTCACGAATAACCTTTGTAAGCGCTGAATTGCTGGATTTTGTCTAATATCATCATGTTTAGATTTTACTAAATAAATACGATGAAGATTTATTATCTGACTGAATCAGGGGGGTAATCTTTTTCGAGCGTATGTATGTTTGTATGTCTGTCCATTTTTTTGGCACGCGCTACAGCCCGAACGGCTTGACGGATTGTGACGTATTGACATATCATTAGAATCATCTCAGTTTGGAAAGTGACACAGGCTATTGAATTTTAAAAATGGCGCCTGGAAATAGAAGAAAAGGGAGGGAAGGACGATTTTTTCGCTATTACGACAACTTGGGTATCAAATGAAAACTAGTAAATAGACCTATATAAAAATATAATTATGTATTATAATACTTTTACTTGACTATTTTGACAAAAACTTTTATATGAGTTTTTGTCAAATGCGTTAAATGCGTTAAATATATATCATTATGAACGAAAATTTCTCTTTAAGCAGTCGGGTTTTTTGTTTAATGTTTTTAACGATATTACTAATTTTGACATTCAATACAAGAGTAAGCGCCGTCGACTCAGAAATCGATTGAAGGTGATCAATTAATATAGCTCCGCTGATCGATGTATGTTGCGATGGTCGAATAAAGTATTAATACAAAGTTCATGTTAAACAGTTCATGTTAAAATGCTGATAATAATACATATATATTGAAATCACAGGATAAAGAAATTAAAGTGTTACTAATATTACACTTAATTATACCCTAAAAACGAAACAAAACCCTTACCGTCATAAAAATATAACTTAGTCTAAATTACACGCAATTATAGTTTATAATTCTACGTATATATTTAATGATGTCACATATATCTAATCCTAATAACAATAGTCGCTTTGAAGGCGTTCTACATTAATAGCCCCATACTAGGATTTTCTTCTGTGTCGTAGGTGCCATGGAAACACACAAAGACGAATACACTCCTTCAAAGCCTGTGATGCATTAGTAACTCCTCTGGTGTTGCAAATGTCGATAGGCGATGGTGACTACTTTCCATCAGGCAGCCCGTATGCCTTATCGCTAGGTTTAAGTATAAAAAAAACACAGTATACGAACAGTGTTGAGCCCTGTTTTTTTCTTCTGCCTGTATGTCTTCTCTCGTAATGTCGTTTGTATCTCTCCCTTACCACAATAAAGGAGGCGTTCCAGCGCAGTTCTGATTTGTAGCAATATAAACCTATCTTCAACAAAAATATAATCTTATCAGGTTGTAATTAAAGGTGTCCCAGGGTCAAGTTAAGTCATGGGTCAGTTGGGTCAGATCAGGATTCAGTAGCCACTTACCATCAGGTGGACAGCATGTTTGTTTACAATATCTACAATATAAAAACAAGAGAATACATGTTTTCTGTATTAGTTTTGTATGTCTGACAGCAAACAGTATTGGTTTGAAAGATTGGATCAAAAATACGACACATTTCGACTTAGTTATCAGAGTAACGCATCTGTACTATGTTTAAAATTGATTTATAGCTGTAGGCGACGATATAACATCGATGGATTGCATGCTCGATTGCTATTGCAATTTCATAAAAAGGCATTCTGAAAAACGAGCAATCATTTTGATACATAAAAGTAAATGTTGTCATTCGATCTGCACCAGATTAGTTAGTCTTGTGTGTTGTGCATATCACAACAGGAACCTAAAGAAGAAAAACGAACTAGACGTAGGGTAGATAGGTTAATCTATCACCAGTGCTTGCCACACGGTTTCTCCCCGCCACCGCAGTTTCGCCGTAACGATCCGTATAACTGGATCGAAGTATCGGCAAAAAGAAATTCAAAAAAGCGCATAATGTGAGTACCCGGAACATATTAAAACTGAACCAGATTATATTGTCTACCGCAGTCAGCATAAAAACCTTTGTGTTGTGTATTATAGAACAACGTTTCCCAAACTTTAGTATGCCGTATGCAGATATTAAATATAGTATACAGTGTAAGTACACATAGCATGTAGTACACATACTTGAAATTTATATTGAACTATTGTATTTAATGAAAATAAATATTTATGAAATGAAAAGTAAACAATTTAAGTAAAAAAATCGTCGTATATATTTTTTTCATTACACTATAATGTATTTAGTTCGTGTCGTAATCTTGTCTTTTATGCATAGTACTTGCAGGAACACGATGTTTCGCATCTATCCAACCCAACATGGACCTTTAGAATAACTTAGCGTTCCTTTAATTTCATTAAAAGAATAACTTCCTCTCTACATACATTGCTTCCTATAGAATTTCCTGTCGCAGCGGCTTGAACATAATTGCTTGGCCAGTGATTGATCCCGGATCCCTGTATTTCAGGTATGGCCTTTGTTGGCTGTTCGTCCATCTGTGCATCAATAGCCACGAAACGCGGCTTAAAATAAAATATTTTCCAATTGTCGATATCACAGGGAACCGCGTCCCTTTGACGGATTCCACTGACCACGGTTTTCCTTTTTGTACACATTTTACTATTTTTCAGTGCAAACCCGCATAAATCCTCGTTGTGAACTGGCCGTAAAATGCCGGGAATTTATTGTGAAGAGAGATTTTAAAACATTATCGTTAATTAATTAACGTATTTTATCATATTAATACTTTTTAAATAGCCCCTTTGTGTGATATTTTATTGGCCAAAATACTAAATAATAAATAAATTCTACTTACCAGGTGGATGAACCAATGCAGTTTGATCGGGGAAGTACCACCGCCACACCTATTACTAACGTGAAGCCGTTCTTGCGTTTCGGTGAAAGGGTGTGGTTGTTGGCTCACTTATATACCTATGAGGCGACCAGTTCTCAGGAGTGGCAACGCATCTGTGATCGACTTCAGATAGAACCCCTGTTGTATGAACTGAACTGATATGTCATCCCATGCCGCGGCGTGACGACGTCGCTGGCGCAGGGTCTACGGGCCTCGAGGAACCCCTCCTTGCCTGGGCAATTCCCTCAGTGGGTTTACTGCCCACCGGTGTTGTTTGCTGCCGTTAGGCAGCGTTGCAGAATTTGGTCGTGCGACCTGTGGTTGGCCACTCCTGCAGATTTACTCCTCCAGATGGTCGGAGGATTCCTGTCCCCCGAGTTCACGGGGGAGCGGGCGCCCGTCGGGCGGACGAGCGTGCAGAGGCGCGATACCTCGTAGATGTGCATGCGGGCCGTTGTCAGCGCGCTCGTACATACGGCGCGCTAACCGGCCCACAAACACATTCAGGCATTTCGAAGGTCCAGGCTCTGCTGAGTGCGCACGTCGTGTATTTATGGCTGAAACCAACGCGTACCATGCCGGCGCCGCGTAAGTCAGCCGGGATCGGATGTATAACTTATACACCTTTAGTTTGGTTCTTCTTGTTAATACACAATTTTATTTAATGGAGACTACAAAATTATTCCTATAAATCTAGAGAATAGATAACCTTTTTTGTCATTTTATATTTTGAAAATTACACAACTTATTTTTCCGTCTAAACGGTAATAAATGCTAAGCTCATAAATATTCGGGGTCAGCAAAAAAGCCCGCAATTTTACATCATTAGTTGTTTGAAACCTTACAAAACATTGCTAAGTCCCACCTCATTTATCTGTACCTAACTTAAGACCAGTTTTTGTGGCAAAAAGCCACTGGATAGAATGAAAAATGGCACCTAAAGTCTGCTTTAAATGAGGTCAGGCGTGGACATTTGAAAAGTTTTCCGCATTAATAATGTATTTTTACGCTACAAAAATAAGCAGTTTTAATACTTCAAAGGAAAAGGATACAAAATTAAAACAACTATATGTGTTTAAGTAATATATATAAAAAAAAACTATTTCTTCGACCACTACGAAGAAATTCTATCAAAAAAATACGCAATTTGTGGATTTTTCTTAAAAAAAAAACTTTTCTATTAACAATCAAAAGAAGAAAGGTGATGAATAATTTCTTCGCCTGTGTATACGAGTAGTTTACCCAGTAATTAAAATTATTCATTAAAGTAACCTTTTTTAAATTATAATACTCCAGCTCATTAATGACTCCGAACTCAAAAAAAAGAAAAGTGGCTTAGAAGAAATTGAGCAACAATGCTAATTAAAGTTATTATTAATGACATCAAATGATATAAAGTTATATATTAATGATGATAAATTATTATCCTCATACTAAAAACTTCATAAAACATCCTTATACTGATACTAAGATCTCATTTTCTATTTCATTCTAAGAGGGAACCTTAAGCCAGTTTATGCAATAATGATGTAATTTTTATTCCGGTTCATTATCAAATGAGACTACCATCTCAGTCCTCAAAAGTAGAAACGGATCTTTGATTGGCTTTAGATGGAAACTCATACATCATTTAGATAGAATCGGCTACATACTCATTCGCTCATTAAATTTCATATAAATAATAAATAAACAATTATAAAGCCGAAGATTTTGTTTGTTTGGCTGAACGCGCTAATCCCAGGAACTACAGGTTCAAATTGAAAATATTCTTATGTTGAATAGTATACTGATTGAGGAAGGCCTTATAACGCTATATAACCTTATGTTTCATATGTTTGTTTGTTTTTTCTTACGTAGTATTGGATGAATCCGCCAGACAACTAACCTTATTTAAATAATAATAACCTACATTAATGACTCACATTAACACATAAAACTTCACAACTGTAAAATCTTGCTCGAAACTAAGTAGCACTTACTCGGAAAGTCGCCTAATAGATCTCGAGGGTCTTCAATTTAAATAAATTTCAACGTAATGAGCCTCTCTTTGACTCATCATTTTAAAGTTTTGCGTTTCTCTTTTTATTTCAGCTATCATAAAAGTTAATGACTCGGAAAGTCTTCGAGCCTAAGCTATGTTGCCAACTCATTTAAATGTTTCCCTTTAAACCTAATTTGTTACTTCCAAAATCGAATTAAAATGTTACGAAACAATCAGATTCCTTTTGTTAGGAATGTTCATTCTAGCATGCAATTTAATTTTGTTAAGCAATTTTTTGGTTCTATAAAATTGCTTAATTGTTTTACTATTTAAAAATATGAAAATAGTAAAAAAAATATTCAACAATTTGTTTAACCTTTTTACTGTATGTAACAATTGTGTATATTCTGAACCTAAAAAAAATCTGCCAAGTGCGAGTTGGACTCGCGCACGAAGAGTTGCATACTATAAAAAACGAAAATAACGTTTGTTGTATGGGCGCTTCTCTTGAATATTTTCTTTTATTTTAATTCAACTATTTAATTTTAAAGTGAGTAGGTATACCCACAACTAAATATTTGTTGAATATTCCAAGTGTTATCATCTGTAAAAATTTCAACTGACTAGATATGAAGGTTCATGAGATACAGCCTGGTGACAGACAGACGGATAGCGGAGTCTTAGTAATAGTGTTCCTTCATCCCTTGGGTACGGAACCCTAAAAATAAAGAAGCAAAAATATGGATTATAAAAAAGTTATATCATTTTTTAATCTTAGGTATGTATTGTGTCATTTCTAAGAACCAAATTAAGAAAAAAAAACTAAGAAAAAAAAAGAAAAGAAAAGAAAATATCTTTACCCTAAAAGCGGGCAAACCTAACTTGAGTACTATAAGCCTGGGAGAGCAATAACATAACAAGATAAAAAACAAATGAGTCCCGGGTAGCCTCCAAAGGGCTATTAAAGCTTCTTATTACACCGGACAGACAGATGGTTCTTCGAATGTTACAATGAAAATGGATCGCGCTACCCAATATAGTGGCTCAGGGTGGCTCAGCGTAGCTCAGGGTAGATCAACAATGATCTAGGTTGTACGAAGGATGGTCGTTTGTTACTTAGTTCGAAGTACCCTTTCGTATTTATTATTAAGTACGTTTCGGTCATTGTGAACAAAATTACTAACATTTGCGAGAAGAATACTAAGTTTTGAAACTTAGTACTTATTTATTATACTTTTTTGGCAATGTTTACTTCATTGTTAAGGCGTATTAAAGCACATAATTAAATCTATGTTAAGTTAGATAGGAACTATTTATTACTACAAATACTATTTTTGTTTTTCTTAAAACTATATTTTTGCTTATATTGTTTTACTTAATATAAGATTATGATATTAGGATAGTAATTTGAAAACCTAAGCTGTGAATGATAAAATATATTCCTTAACAAATTAACTAAGTAACGCTTCCTGAGATACCCTATTACGAATAGACGTTTATCTTCATTGAACAAATTAATCAAATTCCAATGAAATACCAGGCGTCTAAATATCTGGAATATTCCAGACATTAAGCAATTACAATCATCTATAGCAACCAAAACCTCAAAGTGTCTGCCGCCCACTCAAGTCGTGCTTAGCTTTGATCTCCGCCATATTTTCCACTCGGCCTGAGCGTAAGATGTTTCTAATCCGAAAAGCCGCTAAAGAAATGAAAGACTGATGACGTAGACCAATAAAAACAGACTTAACTTAAACCTAAAATATATTTTTTTCTAATTCGTTTTCTAATTGCGTTATAATTATACTTAACAAAATATATACAATGTATGTGGACATAAATACAATATCATATTAGAAGCTCGTCATATTAGTAAATGTGGAACAAAAAATCTCAAAACCATCTCAAATAAATATAGAAGAGTACTTTTATCCCATTTGCGAAATAATACGACTTATACACAAAAACATACGATGTATATTACAGTGTCACATACATTAGTTAACGAATATTAAACTTGAATGAATCGTTACGTCGTTATACGCGACATCATATGCTTGAAAAATAAAACGTAGTAGTTGGCTATGGTTAGGTAAGTAAATTTAATTAGACACTATGTTAAACGACTTGAATTTGTTTGTTAAACGACTTGAATTGTTCGACTTGAATCGCCGCTAGAAGGTGCCTTTCTGTTTTACCCTGAGGCTCGAGGGCATTAATTCCAGTGTAAATATTAGATTGTCGTTCACGAATTTAAAATGCAGGTTTTGCATGCAGTTTTAGCTTCAATTACACGTCACAAGGTCTTTCTCTTCTAGTCTGAGGCTCCTGCACATTGTTAGTTGCTTAATTACTTAGTTTCTTAATATCATTCCTACAAATGAAAGTTATGATTCAATTTTAGACTTCAACTTCGCGTAGATATGTCTTTCTTTTTTAGTCTAAAGTTCGAGGACATTAATTGTCGTGTGTACCTCTTGCGCATTAGCGTAATATCTTGAGGCGTATTACCCAACGAAGTGTTTTATACGCGAGTTACGAAGACTTCTTGAGCTAACTTTTGACTTTTTCCAACAAAGTAACTGTTTCTTTGTATAAGGTCTCCTTTCTGTATATGAGACGGTGCTTTAGAATTAACATGTTCTTTCTTTATACTTTGAATTTTTGACTTGTAAAATTGTTTATATATAATAACAAAACTTACTTGTTTATATTTTCAATATAAATATGACTGGCAGCACCATCGTGATGACGTCGATCGACACTCCGGTTTCGTGCTACAACAGAGCCTAGGAGGGGCGGTACATGAAACGGTGGCTCACTTACCATTCTGTCGTCGTTGAGAGTGGAACCTCCACTCTAGGAACAGTTCTTTGTTTCGTGTGTCCGCTGTGGTTTAAATGATACTAAATTGTTAATTGTTAACGTAGTGGTTATAGAGTACTTTCTGTATCTCTTTGCTCGACTAGCCACATTAACGCCAACGTGATTTCCGAAGAGAGAGCTAATAACTGTGACGATTCGACAAATATAAATGATTTATTTGACAGATTGACGTTACTTGTTACGAACGAACATGAACAAGTAATAACGCGTAAAGTGAAAAATTATTTCCAAAAAAATATTTTATCCTCGCGTCAAAAACTTTTTAAGAAGTTTTAGTATTAAAAGATACACCGTAATGTATTCATTGGAAATTTAAATATCTTTTAGGTACATAGATATATCTCTAAAAGAATTGGTTAGTAGGTTAACATAACCTAATTAAAAATAACTTCAAGATTTTCAAACCTTTCCAACTTAACTTTCAACAAGTAAAATATTTTCATAAATATATCATCAACGTCGACTAAATAAATTATTCAATTAACTAATACTAAATCATACCCATTATCTTATTCCAGTTACTCAGTAAACAAAGGCCAGTTAGCGAAATATTAAACTCCATAGAGATTACAGTACAAAGGGTTGTTTTCTAAGCTTATATATTTGAATTGTTTTCGAAAAGCCTTCGTTCCCTCCAAGAAATATATTAACAGAATTACCGACTATTCAAAATACGTATTTTCATTTAATTTTCATGAAAACAACTATTTATGTCGTAATTAATGGTGCTAGAACTTGTTTTAAGTATTTTTTTTGCTTTTAATATTGTAAGGAACGGTAGAATTGTAACCGATGGGGAATATGCTCGAAAGGCGACCACGTTTAGGTAAAAGGATCACAGTACGTCCCCAGATTAGGGTACGGACGACCTGAAGAAGACAGCGGGAAACGTTTGGATTCAGAGAGCACAGGACTAGTTGGAGTTATGATTGCCAACATTTTGTTGACAAAATATAGTATTTTTCTAAGTAATCTTCTAAAATATAGTACACGAATATAGTGTTTATATAGACAAAACATGTACCTACAAGAAGATGTACTTATTAAAACCTTTTTTTTTAATAAATCTATTTCAAGTAAATGTTACATGCCTCTATTAAGATTAATGTAAAGAAGTATTTGTAAACTTTGGATTTGGAACTAATGTATTTATTTGTTACATCTTATCGACGAAAATATAGTTGTACTATGTATTAAAAGTACATAGTACGCATACCCGAAATATAGTAAAATACTATATATTATAGTACGGTTGGCAACCCTAGTTGGAGTGGCGTCATTTAGGGAAGGTCTATGTCAAACTGTGCACGTCGTGCACTTGGTGGATAGAAGGATTGATATCAGACGCGTTATGTGTTTACTATACCCATATGTTTGTTACGTATAGTAAAACGTAGAACCATTGGTTCGGCTCCGACGGTACCACTGTCACATTTAAATCTACCTAATAAGGCAGTTTAGTTGCTGCGTATCTGAAGGATGTGGTAAGACATACTTATCCGAGGCATTCCAACTTAGTCTTAAAATGTAGCAATGCATTGGCAGCCGATCTAAGGTAAACCAATAGTGTATCTGGGGTTGATTACAGATGTCCATGGGTGGCAGTGGCCACCTACCATCAGATGGACTGCATGCTCGTTTGCTACATTTAAATATTTCATTAAAATTAACTAATTTAACATTGATTATTAGGAAATAATGCCTTGAAATCATACTTAAAATAAAGTGCATGTAGTAAGCCATGTTTCCTTTCAACTTTATTTATTTATGCAATGTAAGAAAATTGTATTTTGTCTTATTTTTTTATTATTGCTGCCAAAATGTGATACCTTTAAAATCTAAAAATATAAAACTGTAGTTAATATTCATGTCCACAACAGTGTTTAAACGAACAAAGAATTCAATTTCAAACAAACTAGCGCTATCGCAAATAAAATCTTGGCAAGTAATCATTGCAAACCACAGAGTCGGATAAAAAATAAACAATTTGCATGCCACAGACTAAAAATGTACACAAACGAATTTAAATCTAAATGGTCTGCTGGTACAGCATTAAATCAAGTCCGAACTTTATCCCAAAACTACCCTTAACGATTTCCAAACAAAGCAACAAACTCCAACCAACCTACCTTTCGACCGACTATGATATTAAACGTGGCCACACGTCTAGCTTAGAACGGGACCGTCCCTTTTTTTAGATTCTAATTCTTCTAATTCCCTAGATAAATTTCGGGACGCAAAATAGTCCCGTTTATTGTACCCAACTACTGTATCAATTACACTTAATAATTAACGGTTCTACATACAACCTTCAAACGAGTGCTATTTCGAGCTACCGTTGATAATTAAGTTGAACGGTAAAAAAAAACTTATTAAAGTTAGTTCATTTTATTCTTCTTTAAGATGTATTAATATATTTTTTTAATTGTAATAAACATTTTTTGGATTAATTAAACTCACTATATAAATATTTTTCATTAAAAACCAAGGACATTATCAAGTCAATAATGGTTATGATAGGGTTTTGATATGTAGCTTGTCGAAGTCATCAAGCAAGATAAAAATTGTGGTTATTTTTGTGAATTTAATCTATTTCTTGTTAAAAAACGTATGTCCCATTTCGAATCAAAAAACAAATGGCCACATTAATGTTACTGTAACTTTTAAGCTCTGTCCCTTTCTCAATCATCGAATAAAAGGAGATGGAAGTAAATTTAAGAATAGAATACTCGATTTAGGAACCGTAACTGAAATTCGCAATCACACTTGAATATTAAACGGCGCATTTACAATTTCATCAAAACGAATCAGTTGAAAGAGAAAGAGTGGAGTTTCGTGTTTTCTCGATGATAGGGTCAGTGTACACTGTCATTAAACTTCGTATATCCTTTCAACACCTGACAGAAAATATCAATGAAGTACCAACGCCACACCTACTAGTATTTGTAGCGTGCAGAAATTCTTACGTTTCGCTGGAAAGATAGATCCTTTGTTTTATATGAAATTATTAACAGATGTCCATAGGTTGTCACATATCATCTAGAAAACTGTATACTTTTTTGCTATAAAAATCCTATAAAAATATAAGCTAGTGAACGACACGAAAACTTAATAAAAAATAATTAAGACTATTTACTACTACTACTACAAAGACTAAAAAATATTTAGGATACTGTTCGATAGTTAATATAGACAGCATACCAGTTTAATACTAAAATCTTATGAAAAATATATGGGGACAGTTTTTTGTATTTGTACCCACTAACATATAAAGAATGTTGAGTCTTAAGTCTTATCGAGTAAATGTTGAGACTCAATACGCGGACAATAGTGGGTACAAGTCAACGACCAAGTCACACAACGTTAACTATAATAATAAAGAAATCGCAGTACGGAGCCTTAGACTTGGCACGACTTTGTCTAGA
>DWNE01002962.1:0-17621 GCA_018249875.1 Cecropterus toxeus | reverse complement strand
CGTTGCATACCGGCGTGACGTTTCATCTGTAAAAATTTTACCCTCATGCGCCTAAAGAAGTTTCACTTCAAAAATCGCATATCGTGAATACCCGTAACATATTAAAAAGCTGAACATAAGTCTCTTCGCATTTTCTCCTATACTGTCTACATTCTGTGTCTCACCTATTCGAGTACTGACGAAAACAAATTCAAGCAAAAATTACATTATTATTTTTCGTAAAATTTTAATGTATCATGCCGTTGCTGATCAATCTATGCCTCGCCCTTCCCTCGTTGACCTAAATAGAAAACAATGAAATCACTAAACGTTTTTAAACTAAACTTTGATAAACATTTGTTTCAAAATTGTGCTAAAGAAGAGACAATCCAACTAAAATTTTAATAACTACACAATGCGTCTCGATTGTCTAATCATTCATCATAATTTTTAAGAAATAAAGATTTGCGTACTCTGTAGCCATGTCGCAAATGTCGGCCAAATGCAAGTCGGACTTACGTACGAAGAGTTCCGTACCATTATCTACAGGAAACGGCAAAATTTCACGTTTGTTGAATTTCAGCCCTCCCTAAATGCTTATTTTTTAATTTAATTGTTTATTTTTTAAATGCATATGTAACTAAATATTCAGTGAATATTTCAAGCGTCTACCTGTTGCCGTTCTTGATATCTAGCAAAAAAAATCACGTTTGATGAATAAGAGCCCCCTTTAAATGTATATTTTATTGTTTTTTTAGTATTTGTTGTTAATTTGGTAACGGAAACACATCATCTATGAAATTTTCAACTGTCTAGCTATCACGGTTCACGAGATACAGCCTGGTGAGGGACAGACGGATACCAGTCTTAGTAATAGGGTTCCGTTTTTACCCTTTAGATACGGAACCCTAAAAGACAGCAATCAAAGTATAATAACCGTAGGTAAACTACATTTAAAACTGGCTTTCATTGAAACAGACAGAACATTCCTCGCGACGACACACCCGGCAATGCGTCAAACAGCAATAACATATTTTTTCCAATTACGATGCAATTTCGATGAATCATAGCACCGCTGAGCATTTCACGCCGCGCCCGCCTTCACTCGTTGACCCAAATAGAAAATGTTTGTGCAAATCCGGAAAAATAGATTTCCGTTTGAAACGTAATTGACTCGCCGCCTTGAATTTTAATTATTGAACTCATAACGAGCTGTACTATTTTTGAATGATTTTCTCCTTATTACCCGGCTACGACAGAACGAAGGTAATGTTTTTTGAGCGTATGTATATAAGTGTGGAGGAAAAGGGGAGATCTCCCGCCACTGCCTGGGACCGCGGTGTTAACTTCGGATCATTTCTATTTATGCTCAGATTCTATCGAACTCTGATAGCGTGTTCGAGGCTGCGTCCTCTGATTGGCAAGTGTCAGTATGACGCGTATGACATACTCCGTTGTTATTCGCTGTCGTCCTCTTTTGCGTGCTCAGCGTTTCATGTGAGGCGCGAGCTCATATTACTGTAGGTATCGCGCCGCTACATATGTATGTTTGTTCGTTTGTATGTATAACCATTTCTTTGGCACGCGCTACAGCCCAAACGACTTGACGGTTGTGGCGTACGACATATCATTAGAATCGTCTCAGTTTGCATAGTGACATAGGCATTTAAAAAAATGACGCCTAGAAATAGGGGATAAAGAGGGGGGAAGTCGCAGTCGAGGTTTTTGTTTTACTATTTTTATCATAACCATGCCACTAGTTTTGAACCCTGTGTAACTCCTAAGTTCAAATTTGTGAATGAATGATTACCAAACGAGCGTGCAGTCCACTGGATGGTAAGTGCCTACTACCCTATAGACATATTTGATTGACCCCAGATAATATTGGAGCCTTACTTGAGGACCACAAATGCGTTTTACTGCTATTGGATAAGTTGGAATGCCTTGAACAAGTATATTTCCCTTACCATACCCTTTAAATTAGAACACAGCAATGCTTAACACTGCCGATATTATGCAGAAAAAGTGGCAATCAAACTACAATGACGTTATCTTAACTTGTTAATAAAATAACATAAACGCTTCCTACACTCATAGCCCCACGGTAGGATTTTCTCCTGTGTCGTGGGTGCCATGGACACAAAGACGAATACAGATACACTTAGTCCCAGAAATGTAAACTCATCATTCACTTTTCTGTCTGGCCGAGGATCGAACCCAGGACCCACTGCATGTCAGACCGGTGTGGTGACTGCTCCGCCACGCGCATCGTCAAATATTATAATGGTTAACGTTATACATGTTTAAGTTCGTGAGGATGTATGTTTGTTTCTCTTTTATCTATTTTGCAAAATTAATAGCACTTTGCATTGCTACTCCCGAGGACTGAGATGGTCGCCTCATATAAAAGTGATCCGGCAACCTCACCCTTCCACCGAAACGCAAAAACTGCTTCACGCTAGAAATAGGTGTAACGGTGGTACTTCCCCGGTCGAACTACATTGGTTCTACCACCTGGCAAAACACAGAAGTCAAATACAGATGCGTTACTACTCCCGAGGACTAAGATAGTTGCCTTATATAAAAGCGAGCCGGCAACCACACCCTTCTGACACAAAAACTGCTTGACGCCAGAAATAGGTGAGGCGATGATACGTTCGATCGATCCATACTTATTCTACAACCTTTCTATTACTATTCCTTAAAAAACCTTATGAATGACTTACATTTCAGAGAAATAGTGTCTCGTAGCGAAGGTAGGCAGGGCCCAGCTATATCCCGAACAATATAACTCCCACTCGGGAAACTTGTTTCATTAAATTTAAATTTAGCGTCTGCTTATTAATTCAGAGGAACGCCCGTCTTCGAAGATTTATTCAGAATATACTTTTTCGCAGACAAATTCCGCTGCTCAATTTGTGATGCGACCCATGGTTTTAATTCATTCTGTACGTCTCATAAATGTTTAACATAAAAAACACGCTTTCTAAACTCATAGCCCCACACTAGGATTTTCTCCTGTGTCGTGGGTGCCATGCAAACACAAAGCCGAATACATAAACACCCAGAGTAGAAAGAACAGAAACCTAAACTCATCATTCATATTTCTGACTGGCCGGGAATCTAGCTCGGGACCCA
This sequence comes from Cecropterus toxeus, assembly GCA_018249875.1. Lineage (NCBI taxonomy): Eukaryota > Metazoa > Arthropoda > Insecta > Lepidoptera > Hesperiidae > Cecropterus > Cecropterus toxeus. The sequence goes on along the minus strand of DWNE01002962.1, from coordinate 14,504 downwards.
CTGCGCGTCAGACCGGTATGGTGACCGCTCGGCCACGCGGGTCGTCAAGCTTATTTACATAATAAAATATAATATAATTTTAAAAAGTTACTTGTTCTTTTACTTTTTTTGAAATAGTAGGAAATAAACATACAGTACACCTGATGGTAAGTGGCCACTGCCGCCCATGAGCATCTGTAATTAACCCAAGATATATGTAGAATAATTGTAAATAATATATGTTTAAACATTATATTGTTTAAAGTATTAACCGTTAAAATTAATAATACCTAAGATAAGATTAGAGTTTTACTTTAGTTTGCCACACATCCGTTGATACTTCTGAGGAGTAGGTTAAAACGCGTCGGATAAGCTATTGTCAGTAAATTATTTTCAAGCATAGAATTGATTTGTTTTTATTATAATTTGTTCAATTTTTAAAATAGTGAATTTAAGATACCTCAAAGATGTTTTCTATTGCATTCGAACATGACGTAACATTATTATTTTAATACAAATATATCTAGGAATAAATTAAAATTAAAATTATAGATAAAATTAATGGGCCAAATCACCAATGTAAGAGTATTTCTTAACATTGATATTCCTTAAAAACGACCCTAATCTAATCTTCGAACTCACGGTGACTTTTAGCGTAAAAAGCGAATTAAATATATTTATATGAAATAAACTTAATGCAACATTTATCTACCAGCCAGTTCCCGGTTCCAGCAAACGGGAACGTTTCCCGCACTGTATCACCCGCTAATCGGAGAGGCAACTTCCTACCGAGCGCTCCGGAAATTGGCTACCCCACTTGATCCGACCAACACGTACTTTATTAATGCTAATACTTATGCTTCTAATGTAGCAACAAATAGCTTTCCTAATATATGGTATGTTATAAATTGTAAGATGATTCATCCACAATATATTGAACTATAAAATATTATCAGTTTAGATTAGTAGTAGTAGCTTATTTATTTGACAATCACACGATTGTCAAATAAATAAGCAGATGATTGAGATATGACTATGATGAAGTATGTAAACTAAAATTTGAAGGTATTCCTCGATTTTCCTGGGATTACATCATCAAATTAACTTTGATCAAACTGCAAATATATCCTACCGAATAAAAGATAAAAGTTTGAAATTAGTTCACAGTTGACGGAGTAATCGGTGTACATACGTAAAAAAACCTACCAACCGAATTGATAACCTCCTCCTTTTAGAAGTCGTTTAAAAAAACATAACGTTAAATTTCCACTGAAAGCCTGCCCATTAGTAATTTCAAATACAGCATAAATCAAGTTAAAATCGGTTACTAACGTTACTACCCTTGCCCTTCAGATACAAACCCTTCATATTTGCCTCAAATATATGTTTCGAGCGCTGGCAACGTGTCGCTGAACATCCTGTCAAATTAACTTTAATCAAAAGCAAGATAAGTATGAGAAAGAAAGATAGGTAATAAAAGAATCAACACGCTAAAAGTATGTAAGATGTTTGCCCTACGACGCTTGAGACTAAAATATAGCAGCAATAACAATAGTTGCAGTCCTTCGCATAAAATCCATAAAAACTTCTACCACTAATCACTTGAAAGAAAGAATATCAGCCTAGTCCAAGTAAAGAGGAGGATATCTGATCACTAACAGACTTACTAGCGTGATATAGTTCTCGCATTTCGACGGGAGGGTATGAAACCTCATGAGTCAAATGCGCCTGATAGGCTTCAGAGAGAACTCCTAATCTATATGGTGTTGATTACATGGGCGGCTGTGATCACTTACCATCAGCTGAAGTGCATGCTCGTATAATATTTCAACGTTACCTTTTGCTTATAATTAAACCTAAAGATAAGGCATACGGACTGCCTAATGGAAAGTAGTCACCGTCGCCTATGGAAATTTGCGACACCAAAGCAGTCGCCAATGGATGGTCGGCTTTGAAGGACAGCACTATTCGCACCTTTTTTGAAGAACCCCATGTCGTAGCGCTCCGAGAATACCTCAGGTGGAAGTTCGTTCCATAACTTGCACGTCCGTGGCAAGGACCGATACGTGTCCAGGTGGTGTGGATGGAACATCATCCTTCGGTGAGTGGTGCGGTTGAGAAAAGGTGACGTAGGCTCCAAAACCTTAATAAAATTTTTATTCATAGTTATATTACTTCTTTAAGTAATATCATTCAAAGTACTTTTTTATTAAATTTGAATACTAATGCATAAAAAGGTATTATCAACTTCAAAAGGAAATAGGATTTTTCCAGGATCGTATCACCCACGCTAATTACAGAGGTGACTTCCTCTTTTGCCGGAAATTGACTTGTCTCTTTGATACGGCGGATACAGATACAAACGCGTAATTTAGAAATGTATTTATCATTATAAATATACTGGTGTATCGAGGGAGGGAATATTTAATTCCCCCTCCCTCCCCCCATCGAAAAAATATTCCTAATTCCATTCTCAATCGACATCGAATTCTTCCAAAGCCTACCTTCGAATAAACGTATAATATAGTTAAGTTAATGACTATTCATTATCTGTGTGAAAGAGCGGGGTACCCAGTAACACAGGTCCACAACTCTAGCACAGGGGCTCTACCTTGCCACTAGTATTAAGAACGGTTTTTACATGAATAAAGAGATTTTTAATGTATGTTATGTGCGTAAATAGTAACATAATAATAACATACGCAACATTAATCATATTATTATAAAGCTCTTCAAATTTGTTTTTTTGGTTAAACACACTAATCTCAGAAAGTCCATTTTTTGATAAAGGCTATAGACTATATACAACCATGCTGTGTTTGTTTGTTTTTTCTTATATAGTAGCTGGTGAAACCGCGAGGCATTGCTAGTCATAAAGACTAGAAATAGTATATCTGATGAACTTAGCTACTTCCGTTCTCTAACCGAATAAGACGCCTTTAGGTATCTGTTCATAGCATAAACATTTCTGTAGTAATCAAATGGACATCCGAAATTATTTATTTACATAAAAGAAAATTCTACTCGAAATTGATATTGTACTTGTAATCACGACATTGAAACTCTATCCAACTAGAATCTCTAACTATACTGGTATCTTGATATGCTTGTGTATCTACTGTAGGCCGTGTCATTTAAGAAACTTTCGCAACTGGTGTTAGAAACATCCATGTCCAGTAGATGAACAAGATGGTACAGCTACATTCCAAGAACACGAACGATTTATCTCCCTGGCGTCAGCAAACAAAGGCATTTCCAGGCCAGTATCAGCCGGACAGAGGCTACTCCCTACCGAGCGCTCCGGAAATTGGCTTCGCCACTTGCTCCGGTGACCGATGGCTAACGCCTGTTTCAGTCGTGCTAATATTCGTGAATATTCATGTAGATGGAAAAAAATAAAAATACCCGTAAAAAACATTTGTCTTATCTATCAGATACTTATCTGTCCGAACTAAATACTATAATAACATGTAAGATAACGCTTTCTACACTCATAGCCCCACAGTAGGATTTTCTCCTGTGTCATGAGTGCCATAGATACACAAAAGGACGAATTCATAAACAACCAGTCCCCGAACAGTAATCTAAACTCAGCATTTAGGTGCCTGTCTGGTCGGGTATCGAACCCGGAACCCATTGCGTGTCAGACCGGTATGGTGACCGCTCCACCACGCAGGTAAGATCCATATAAAAGATATTTATGCGGCGGAGAGATCCCCGACACAAAACTAGGTCCTTCGATATTAATTACAAATCGCTATAATGACACAGTATAACTCATGTGAATTTAAAAACAAAAATAAAATTTTAAGAAAAATTCTACACATTCACGATTCGCAAGATACTTTTTGTTTGAATACAAACTTCGTGAAAGTAGCATACACGTTCAATACACTGAACTTCCTTCTTAAGCAAGCATTTTAATATCTTAATGAATCTTGCTTCAAAATCAATCAAACAATGCGTTCAAATAGATACACGATTGGCATCCAAAGTTGGAAAACCGTATTGTTTTCTTTGGGTCTAATAATATTTGCAAAGAACTGTAGTACAAAGTGGCGCTACGTATATTCTGCTTTTCGCTATCGGTGTTTTCGAAATATCCTCTCATAAACAAGTTCCGAATCGAGATCCCCGTTTTTTAGGGCACTTTCTCATTTAATCCGATGAGAGAACTTTATTAACTTTGTTAGCATTATTATTTTGTAAATTAATTTTAATAACACTCAGTGTGGTATGATTATTATAACGAGTAAAGTCAATATAAGTGTGTAATTGAACAACTATGTGAAAATTCACAATTTTCGCGACATTGCGGAAATGCTGAACTTTCACAGTGGATACTGGAACAATAGTGAACGGTTATCTGTGCTCAGCTACAATGAAATCTTTTATAAGAGTAGTTCCGGGACTATCGGCAGATGGGTTCATTCAAAGATTCTACTAGTATTGGAACGAGTAAAACTTTTAACAAAAGTAATAAGTGGTTTCTATATTAAAATACTTATATTAGGACAATAATAGAAAAATGTTATTAAACAGGATGCTATCTTATTTTTCGACAGAGCTTCTTCGAAGATTTTTGGGTATTTTCAGACAAATAATAACCATGAATGGGCCTATGAATATAATTGTTGCATCTAATAAATAAAATTTATGTAAATACGTATATAAACGGAATAAGTCTATATAACTAACTTGTCGTAACTCGGTTTTTCACAGGAGGTTAGAGGCTCGATTGTTTGCAAAATCAGAGGCTGAATGGGACGCACCTCTGATCTTTTAAAGTAATGTGCTAGTAAAAAATTTTTTTTTCACTTACTAAAACGACGAACTCTGCATTACACCATTCAGTGCCCTTACGAGTTTAAAGTTTCCTTAAAACAATTATTTATTGTTTATATATTCGCCCATCATATCCAACTGCATTGTAAGGTATGGCCGAAAATAAAAAACAATCACATGGAATATTGCAATATATGAGCAAAAACGTTAACAATTATTGTTATAAAGAAACAAGTTATACTCGTACTAAGGCTACAGAACCGCATACAACAGAGCTTCACGACGAGACACAAATGCAAGCAGTGCCCTCCTTTCGAGGTTGTTTTATTTCCTAAAACAAAACATTGTTAACATCTTCGCCCATTTTTTTTAATCATACTGAACAGTGGTCACTGCCTCCCGCAGACATCTATAAGCAACTTCATAAAAAACACGTGTTCTATCTGAAGTCGATCACACATGCGTTGCTACTCCTAATGACTAAGTTGATCGCCTCAAATACAATTGAGTCAGCAACCACTCCCTTCCACCGAAACGCAAAAACTGCTTCACGATAGTAATAGGTGTGGCGGTGGTAACCTCTACCTGTAAAAATGATTGTTTAGACAAAACGGAATAACAACTATGAGAATAGGCAAAATTTAAAGGGTGACATGAAGTCAAATTCCAATGGTTTGGTATTGGAAATTCGACGTCATATTTAGTGCCAGTATGTCTCAATTAGTTTTAGTTTGAAACAATCAAGTGAACCGATTTATCCAATGAGCACTGTTCACGTACTGCGATAATTCCATTAAATATGCAAGCTCTTAGCGGCCTCGGATTTGTGTTATTCGCATTGTTGGTTAATGAATATTAGCTCACTATTTACAGATCTATTGTAGTAGTGAGCTACATTTTTTCTTATAATATTCAGATTATATCTGACATTTAGATTTTAAATGTTTTTATAATACATTTCTGTTCTTATTGCAAGTTCTTCTTATTCCTTTAGTATTAGTAACTTTTATTCAAATAAATAGGTAAACTGAATGAATCCAACTCGTTCAGTACCACACAGATAAAAATGCAAAAAGGGTATTATATTTTTTTAATTCGGATTTTGTACAAAACAATTATATATTTATCGATGTAACTCTTATAGTGTAAGTTATTAATATAGAACTAACCTCAAAATAATCAACCATTGTTAAATTTGTAATTGCATCAAAAACTCATGTGATACCCAATCAATCAGAAATAACAATATTAAAGTAAATATCTGATCTAAACGGATGTGTTCTGATCTTCTATTTGCTAATTAGTTCTGAATAAACAAGAGAATGGATTGGACCAATGAGCGTCGATCACGTACTACGATGATTTCATTAAACATGCAAATTTGCACATAGCAGCCGCGAATCTGTGTGTTATTGGTTAATAAACAACAGCTTATACCCCTTTACTATCAATTCGCGAGACTATTTTATAAATTTATATTACGTATATTTTGTACTTAATATTTTTTGAATATTTTCAGCATACCTACATCATTTTAAAAGATATTACCGATAACAATTGGTATGTGGGCAGCTATAGATTTATTAAGGGGGAGTCCCACATGAGCCGTCGACGAAAGAAAAGTCTACTAGTATTTTTTTTCTAACCTAGAAGGAGTTCGAAATAAGTAGAATCCGATTTTTTTCTCTTCTCATGTTATAGGCATATGAAAATAGGACTAATCTGTGAGTATCGGGCTTTCCCTATTAAAGCTTTTAGCCTAATAAAGAACTGGTATACAGGCTAGGTACCTCAAGCTAAGTGTTGACTTCAATCAGAAAAATGTTAGCATAAAATTGTTAGGCTTTAGAAGTACAATGATTTATGATAGTCAGGCAATGTCCAAATGAAAGTAAAATCTTTGCTATGCTAGATATTTGGAAATATCGTATATAACAGAAATAATTACGAGTAATTACGATTGTGCTGTGTAATACCCAATAATTGCAAAGTAATTGGTAATGAGGAACAGAAAATAAAGGGTAATAACCTTATTTCAGAACGCATTATCTACTCCGAGTGAACAGAAGGCATATGGTAGCCAAACGTAAAATTTTCGATTATAGTCCCTTTAGCCGGAGAATATCTTGACAAATACCCTAATAAAAAGGCTCGCCGCGCACCCGGGCGTTTGGAAAACCATTTACAAGGTTTATCGGCGCTATGGAAATAATAACTGGGGCCGTTATCGTCCTAAATTGATCTAATTTAAAATTATTGTTATCGCCAGCCTTTTATTTTTATTGCTCGCTTATTACTTGCATGTTCACATTTCAAGAGGATGGTTTCAAATTAACTAATAAAGTAATAGATAAACAACACAATATTTATGATATTACTTGTAAGATATTACGTAAAGTTAATTATTTTTATCAAATGAAGTATTGTAAAAATAGATCTCACAGATAAACTAGCATACATTGGACAATATTTTTATAATATTAATTTAGATAAGAAACTTATCTCTCGTAGGAATCTATTCTACTCATTTATCGATCTCCAATAAAATTAATTTCGTATTTAATGTAAGGTAATTATCGAGATATAATTGTCGAAATTACATTAATATGTATTAATACCTATATCAAAGATGGGTTATTGACATTAATAAATTTCTTTACACAAAAACTGCGGCCTCGAGATACGAGTAGGTTCATCTCAATATTAATACGTTAGCTCTAAAACTCATAAAAGTAAAATAATACAGTTTGACTAATTACCCCAATATAAATAGGCCAAGATTGTTTTCAACTTGGATGCATTTTTACCAACATTAAAATAAATTACATATATTCTTTCACCTTAACAACATTGCTTATTAACTGAATCTTTTTAAAACAAATTTATTTTTTAAATTAATGAACAGAAACATAGATGGCAGAATGAATAATTTTGGACAGGTAAAAGATGTATACCATAGACACATTTGCCTTTTGAGACGTGAACATTACAGCGATAAAATGTTATTTGTCTGTGACAGGCTTTGTGGTGGAATGTACTGGCCATATCTCAAAGACACCCGTTGTAATTAAGTACACAATGAGAGTTCATATTTGGCGGTGGGCGGGAGCGTCTATTGTGCTTCCCTCGTTATCTGCAACCCAGCCTTTTTAGCTTTTATGCTGTGTTCAAACTAACGCGATAGAGGGTTGTTTGCCACGTTCTGATTGCTATATAGAAGTATACTATAATTGTCGGTCCAATAACTTTAAGTGTAAAGTAACTGAAAATGAATATGAAATACAAAATAAAAAATTAAAATACAAATGACCACAGATAATCGGTTATATCGGTTGGTTATATTATGAAATAGAAAAAAAAACGATTCATGCTATATTTGCAAATACAAGAATATATGTGTAAATTAACTTTATAATTAATGTCATAAAACCGGGATACAATTTACGATGTTGTTAATGTTAATTTGATAAGATTTAAAATAGTTTTTTTTTTTGTTTCTTCCAATCAATGGTCCCTTTTCGTTGAAAGGTTTACGAAGCTACGGCTTCCAATTCCATTTTCTGTCATATAAGAAGCTTTATCAATACGTAAGTCTACACCACTGCCATATTTCTCGGTTGTTAAAATATGAAACACTAAGCTTTAAAGGTTTTAGAATATGGTTGCGTTCTTATAAAATAGACTATCACGTTTTTAAAATCCTATTTCCCTGTTCTATATATAATTCAAGTATGGCTCTATGGTCTTTATGCCTAACTGTCATCCAGAATATTAGAAACGGGACAGATTTAATGTAGATGTTTCAATGTCCATGGACGGTAGTAAGTAAAGAAAAAGGAATAGTATACAAATATAATGTACACAACTATTATTTATGCTACTTGAAATACTTATCCAATAATTATCCCTACATACCACTCAGATTTATCTCCTTTAATCAACTTCTTTTATAACCTAATAAACGTCAAAACGTCCTTCCTAAAACCAAAGTAAAAACAAATTACTTTTTATAGAGGTGGATCTTACTAACCTGTCACGGGCTTACTTAATTACTTAAGGTGAGCAAATAAGATAATTAGGCAATAGGCGAATTGAAGCATCTAAATTACGTATACCTTTCAAAAGACGCATCGCCCAATCTGAGGAATATAAAAACTTTCTTTCTTTCATAACAGATACAAAGAAGAAGATTATCCGGATTTTAGGGCCGACATCGATTCAACAGGGTGGAAGGCAAACAATCGCCTTTTGTTACCGCCGCTATTGAAGCTCGGGTAATTAATTATACCCAGCGAACGCCATTTTGCAGATTCACTTCTACCGCTCTTCGGAGATCGACTGATTGCCTCCGCAGTGCTATATAGAATACCTTCGCCTATTGCATATTTGTATGAATGACTGCGGATCGCTAAAAAGGTACTTAGATTCTAGTAATCTAGAGTTCGTTGACTCTTCTGATTTTTATAATTTAATACGATGAAGAAGTAACGAAAATAAAACGCTATCAATCTAAATGTTCTTAACAACTTACGGCTTCGGGCATTTCCTGGGTTGGCCCTTAGAATAATGCACGCTGCTGGCCCTGAAGAACGCTATAACTGGCTAGATTTTTGCGGAAAGGCGTGGATACAGGCTTACATGACAATCTTAATTCTTAGGAGAGGCGACGCACTGTGATCGGCTTCAGGTAAAACCCTGTTCTATATGATGTTGGTTACAGATGTCCATAAACGGCAGTTACAAGTTATTATCATGTAAGGAATCCTCAATCAGGTGCTCATTTACTACAATCTTGTAAAAAAGTAGGTTCACTATTCACCTGCGTTATCTACTGCAATCTTTAGCAACCAGGGATGAGATGAGATGCCCAAGACATCAGCAGGCCAGATTGTGTATATTATAACAAACATTTTACATACTGAAATTTACACTTTATTCATATCTAATCTATCATATTTAAAAATATTTATCTATTATTTAATTAAGGTAAAACAAGAGACAGGATGAACAGCTTCGTTTCATTTTCTCATGCTTAATATTAAATATGTTTAAAGCAATATCCATTGAAATATTCTTCTTCTTTAGTTCATCGCCTATGAGTATGGTTTAATCAAGTTGAATATGACTTTAACGTGCTACCCTTTATACACTATATAAACAATATTTCTCTCACTTGCAGTATAGGTAAATCAAAACATCACAAAGCAAGAGATTTAGAAACACCAGCAATACCTATTTGGCGCACAAACAAAGAAATTGTTGAAGAGAAAAATTACGCACGCAAGAAAAGTGGCGAGTTTAAAACTTCGGAGAAAGAAATTGCTCCCGCTGTGAAACAAAAGCCGGTCCATCCATTTCTCTGCCCGTGATTATTGTCTATGCACTCTCCTTGCAATTTTACATTTTTCTAGGCCACGAAGTAGAGAACTATAAATCTAGTAATGGTTGCGATACTTTTTGTTTCAAATTGTGATACAAAGCTGGTATCTGTTCGTAGAGAAAACTTTATTTTTTGTGGTAAACAGAGTACGGTTGGACTAAGAAGGTAATATCGCCTCAACTATTTCTATAGCTGCTTTTACGTTTCGGTGGAAGCCGGTTGTGACTAAATCATTTACGTATTAGTTGACCAGCTTATATCTCTAGAGCAGCAACGCGTCTGTGATTGACTTCAAATAGAACCCCTGTTCTACATGAAGAAGTCCAGTCACCGTAAGATGAACGCCAAAATCGTTTGTTTTTTCAATAAAAAGGTTGAAATCCTTGTTGGTTACAGGTAAACAGAGTTGGTAACAGATATTCATAAATGGCAGAGGTCACTTACACTGTCAGTTGGACGGTATGCTTATTTGCTTCTTCAGTTTTATAAAATAAAGACGTGTATCGTAAGTCTCAGGTATATTGAAGGTTTTGTCGAGATTTGCCATTATTAACTTGGCTGTGCATATTGGTGACCATACTATACGGACTAGAAACTTGCATAATTATAATAATCGATTGAAAGAAAAATTATAAAGTTAAATAAGTAACATAGTAAAAGTTCCTATTATTTGACAACCTGCGTGGCCGAACGGTCACCATACCGGTCTGAGAGTGGGTTCTGGGTTTGATCTCCGGGCAGACAGACATCTGAATGAGGAGTTTAGATTCTGCTCTGTGTCTGGGTGTTTGTGTATACGTCTTTATGTGGCCATAGTAGCCACGACACAGGAGAAAATCCTAATGTGGAGCTATGAGTGTAGAAAACGTTAGTATACATACTGTTCTAAAGCTAATAAAATTAATCTCAGTATTATTGACTTATTATAACTACCGTCGAAGTTGAAGTCAGATATGCAGCCCCTGAGGAGTCAGTTCCAGCTTCATCTGTGTATAGATAATGTTTATTTAGCACGCCTGGATTCCATTCATATACGTATCGGACTTCAATTAAAGTGATAATAAAAGTTTTTCAAATTATATGAATTTGAAGTATTTATCATTTTCATATAGAATTTTCCTAGTGTCAAAAATGTTATCTCCTTATGCTAATAAATAAATTGCATTATGTGCTTTCACGTAGGAAATTTTCATGCGACTCTCTCCTTCAAATCACGTCGCAATTTTTTATTTATGTAGGACGAAAATCTGAAATAAAGTCATAATGATGTTTGAGTTGCTTATGAATTGAATTACCAAAAACTGAACGAAATTATTACTGTTTTTCTCTTTCAAGCTAAAGTCATTAGCAAGTTAATTAAGTAGCTCATTTAAATAGCCACTAAAATATCCTCTATTCCTAAAAAGCAAAAATATGAAACAGGAGCTCTCACAAAAACAGATTCTGAATGGAATAAAAAACATAAGGCAGGCCCGACGCGTTCACGATAACGGCTCTCAAAAAGAGGAAATGTTAAAAACAAGTTGAAAAGGAAAAGTAAGTAAATTATGGAAGTGCGGCGAGCGTCTTTTGTCTATGGTCTGCTACTGTCAGTTATCGTCCATAGACAGATAAAGTAACCGTTTGGGGGGCGCCATATTATTACAAAGATATTTGGTATAAAATCCCAAGAGGTTTGTCCGAAACACTTCCGCCTATCAGTGTGATTTATCTGCGATTTCATTTCAGGGTCTAATAAAATTCCTAAAGTTAACGACTTTACTGGAAACGATTTTGATAAATCCAATGATTATGGTCCGCTGACACACAAATTGACTTCTGTGTTTGTACCCGCCTTTTTATTTAATTTGTAATAACAATGGCGTCACCTAGAACTCCCGATGGCAAACCGTGATTGCTGTTTTTAGGAAAGTAAATAATGAGTATTTATATTCTATAGCAGCTATGTCCACAGTTTGCACACGTAAAAGCTTATTGATAATCCAATAAAACTTTTCATTCTTAACAAAATTTGTGCTCATTGTAATTTGTGAAGAATTTTCGATAAAGACAATGACGATTCAATTTACTTAAGCGTCATATCGTATCTTAACATATACGAGTATAATTAAGTTGATGGTACTTTAAATACAAAAATATATATGGTTTAATTCCAAAATATATTGGTTTGAAGTAAAACAATGTTCAGTAATTATACATTCGTATTCATCAAATTATAATGACGAATCATGATTCCAGAGAGACGCGAGGCGCGACGCTTCAGTGCGCTGAGCTGTTTTCATTAGCGTTTGCCATTTGCAATTAGCATGTTATTCTACATGGTATTTCTATCACTATGTAAATTTAATATGTATTTCAAATTTTAAGAATGTATTTAAAGTACAATAAATATACGGTATTATTCACCGTCTGTTTAGTTGGAGTAACAGTGATGCTCGAGATAAAATCGAGTTAATCAAATTAAGACCTTAATCATCCTTCGTCTTAAAACTGTCAATATTACATGTCTATCATTTTCATAGCATATTAATACTAGTTTTTATGTAATAAATCAATTAATTTATTAACTTTAAATTAGCTTTATCTAAGTTAAGATATGAGTTCGAAGCAAAGCTTAAAATATAATTGAAAATTAAGCGGCAGTACTTTTTAACGACCGGTAGTATGTAGTTGCAAGCAGTGATAGCCTAAAACTCGGCCTCTAAGTCATCTCAATACTATTTGTAAGAAAATCCATTTTCGTATCGTTAAAGACATTTTTGTTTCAATGAGTCTCCAAAATTTTGCATAATCTATAATAAAAACGCTCGTATAGATGTAGCTACCTACAACCACAACCCACACATCTTGAGCAGTGGAGCAATAACAAAGTTTCGTGTAGACAAACGTTCATTTCTATTCAGCGAATTAATACCGCGGCTCATGGCTTCGGAAGGACGCGGCTCGCCCGCTCAGCGGTTTTCATTAGGCCCGACATTTGCATGTTATTCATTGCCTTCCTGTTCCTATGTCAAAGAACATTTATATGAAAGGTACTGAATTTGTTTGAAAGAGCAATCAAAGCGTCGTCTTTTGCCAGCTTTTTAGGATACATTTCGAAAGGAACGTGAATAACGGGGGTTAATTAATTAATATTATTTGTAAATAATAATTGTGTAGTGTATGATAGCAATATTGTCGTGAAAATACTGCTTCATTCTTATTTCAATAGCCTAAAAAAGTTCTAAATGGATACGTATTCTAGATAGTATACTGGTAAATATGCTAGTGGTCGAATTTTGTTTTAAATATGTATGTATGATTGTATGATACATGTTTCCATCTTTTAAACCATTGACAAGAAACCTACAAGTCTGAGAATTCTTTAAAAATGGTCCTCAAAAGTGGAATTTATTCATTAGCACTTGACAAACCCGATTAACTACGCCACAGTTTAGGGATTTATGCCATAGTTGCCACTGGTGCTTGAATCCCTCTCCATTCTAAAAGGAGACCCGTGTCCAGCAGTTGGATACAATAATAATATAACAGCTATGGCAGAAAACTAATGGCATTAAAACGAAAATATCTTATCTAATTAAAAAGTGAAAATTAATTTTTAAATGAATGGATTCACAGAGACATTTGAAATGAAGAAATAATAAGCTGTAAATATTCCGGCAACATAAACCGAATCATAAATCAGCCTTTGGCAATCCATGAATTGACGAAACAAAGGAATATTCACTAATATCGAGACTCGATTCGACAAATTGAAGGCGAATAAAAAATCAAATTAAAAATAATTGAGAGCGTAAGCTGTCAATTGCAGAAAATGCAAGCATAAATGTCGGTGTACACATAGATTTAAAATCAATAGACGTGCTTTGCCATGAAACTACAGTATCATAGGATTATTTACTTACAATGAATAAAACGCGACAAGATAAGCCATTACACTCAATTCTAAGCATAAAAGAGAACGTAAACCACACTTACAATAAGAGTAAGAAAACTTATTTTCCACATATTCATATTTATGACAGTTTATTTACGCTTCAATTATGAAAAGATATGGCCCTGCGGAGGTATTTAGATAATATTATTTGTCTAGTCTGGCTAGAATGAATGTCAGAAAAGGAGACTTAAATACCTAGTCATCGCTTTTCGCAACAACGACCCTTCATTTGTCCCCGTATAAAGCTTTTACGCACATACGCATGTAGGCGCTACCTATCTAAGTTACCTATCATGCAAGATAATTATAAATCTTATAATTTTATTATCTTATAATCTTATATTTTTGCAGGTGGTAGAACCAGAGTAGTTCGATCGGGGAAGTACCACCGCCTCACCTATTTCTAGCGTGAAGCATTTTTTT
>DWNE01002961.1:0-17622 GCA_018249875.1 Cecropterus toxeus | reverse complement strand
ACTAATTCGGGGATCAGAGGCTTCATATAATGTAAATGTAAAAATATGTCAATAAATTATTATTATTATTATTATTATAAAAACCTATTATAATTCAAATTTATGTTACATTTTTTAACCAAAGGGAAGCAATAGGGCACAACAGTATTATCTAAAAAGCTCTTTCCTAATTCTAATTTTTATGTGAAAAATGTCCATCAGAGCGGAAAAACTTTTTGCGATTTGATACCGTTTAGATGGTTCCTTCAAAATAGAGATAATTTCAACGCTGTACAAAACTTTCTATTGCTCATCGAGCTATGGAAGTCAAGCCGTTAGATTTAGGTTGTTTTCTTATTCTTAATCTGTTAAAAAATGCTTCTATATATTTTTATTATAAAGTCACAACTTTTCGGTATTGTACCTTAATACGCGAAAAATGTTTATTTATACATTTTATTATTACATCCGCTCAACGAGAATAGAAGTTTCACCATGTTGTAGTTTAAACGTTAAACAAAATGGAAAAGCTCTTTAGAAACAATTAATATTTACCGAGAAACAATCCAAGGACCGAGAAATAAACAAATAAAGAATGCACTTTAGCGGAATAGTCTGCCACTGACGGGTCTTTTTGCTTTACGTTTGTACGGACCGACTTTACCTCCTGATCTCGGAGCAATTAAAACTGCTTAATTTTTAAAAAGATAAATCGTTATATCATGTAGTAAAATAATATAGGTATAATGTACAAGTATTGAAGTTAGCGTATAATGCCCCCTGACTTTCGGAAGTTGGGCGGGTGAACATTTGTTGCTAATTTAGGCGTTTCCCTACTCCAGAGGGCACGTTAAGCCGTCGGTCCTGGTTGTTATCAAAGAATAGATGTCGGTAAACCTCGTTAAAGCCACGAAACATTCGTTCCAAACGCGAATCGCTTAGCGCTGCAAGCGTTAAAAGCAAACGTATGTATGTGATAAGGCCACCAAATTTAGCTACAATCAGTGGCGTAGCGTTGGCGGAGGGGCGGTCCGCCCGGGCGGCACATTTTGAGGGGCGCCAAAAACAGATTTGGCGGGCGGCAAAAATAAATTTGCAACCTTGTTTTGTCATAAAGTTAGATATTGTCGTTTTTTTTGGCCCTCAAGTAAGACACTATCGTTTTTTTTTGGTAGTCTAAATTTGTACAATGTGTGGCGAGTTCAACTTCCGCCTCGGGCGGCATGAGACCACGCTACGCCACTGGCTACAATTGCAGCAAAATCTCGTCAAAGGCTCAAGGGAGACGAAATATTCGTTTCAAACGCAAAACGTTTAGCGCTACAAGCGTTAAAAACAAACGTGTGTGTGAAGAGGCCATAAATTTTAGCTACAATTGCAGCCAAATTTGAAATTATTCGCTCAACGTTATGATTTGAAAGCAGGCAGTTTGAATACGTCCAACACATCCACTCTACAAAAAATGGCATCCGAACAGGATGGTGGAATAAGCTCCAGGTCTCCTTCAATTGTGGAAATAGAGTCGTGTCCCACAGTAGAACCTACAATAACAATGTGTAAGAAACGTTAATAATAGGGTATAAATAGGTTAATAAATAGGGTATAATGTTTCGTTATTTTTTTATGGTATTTCTTTTTCAATATGTTGTAAAATAGAGGAACTCCTATAGCAGAAGTTAACAATAAGCGGACCGAACCTTGTATCGGAAATAGCAAACGAGCATGCACCCCACCTGTTGGTAACTGGTCTCTGCCGCCCATGGACATTTGTAAGTAACTTTATATAGAACAGGGATTCTATATGAAGGCTATCATAGATGCGTTGCTACTCCCGAGGACTAAGATGGACGCCTCATATATAAGTGAGTGGGCAACCGAGCCCTTCACACTGATTCTACCACTTTGAAAATTTTCTTAGAGTGGCCACTCCAGGCGCCATAAAGGCACATTTAGGGAACGGCAAAATATTTTGGCAACCCTTTTTTTGTCGTCCAATTACCTTATTTAATTTAAAAAATATCTAGATTTCTTGGGGGGCACAATAAAACTTTGCTCTTATACGGATTAAACTTAAAACTACTTGTGGACCCTTACATAGGTACAGTAAATTGTAATAAGTAATTCGTAAAGCGAATATAACGTTTAAAAGTATTTGTAAAGAAGCCTAATCCGATAAGTAAATCAGAAGAAATACGGATTAATTAAGGTTGTTTAATCCATCACTGGTTCCTAACTTCTTACTTAGAGCCAAAGACTCAAGTCTTGTCTCTTTTCTTGCGATTGTACGAAAAAAATAATGAACGCGTTTTTTACTTTTTGCGTTAATGTTTTTTCGAGCATATGTATGTATGTGTGTATGTTTGTTTGTATGTATGTGTAGAGCGACATGGGCTATATAATTTTTAAAAATGGCGTCTGGAAATAGAGAAAAAAGGGAAGGGAGGGATATTTTTTTACTATTACGACAATATGGGTATCAAATGAAAGCTAGTAAATAGACCTATCTAAATATTAGTATATTATAATACTTTTACTTCAATATTTTGATAAAAACTGAAAATACGTTAAATTAAACATATATATCATAATGAACAAAAATTTCATTTAAGGCAGTCGGTTTTCTTGTTATAATGTTTTTAATGATGTTACTAGTTTTAGATTGAAGTAGCAACCGACCATTCAGTCCCTCTACTATCATCAGATACGTCTAAGGAAATGTATTTCGGTCTATAGATTAAGAACATCTAACAGACGGCAGCCACTCACTTGTCTGACTATTTTGTATCCGAGCTTGGAGCTGTCGAAAATCGGAGAGGCTTTGAATACATTTTAGGAATATTGACACGTATAGGTCACTAGTATGGAGTTTCTCCTTTTGTACTTTGTTTTATATGTAGTAAAATATTTATAATGTATTTTTTGTAAGATTTCCGCATCATTTTGTTGCATTGTACAATTTGATTTATTGATTTATTATAGGTATTAGTTATTATAATTATTGCATAGGTATATTTTATTTTAATTTAGCTTATACTTTACTTTTATATATATATATATATATTTACAATTTAGTGAATATTAAATTATGTACATCAACAAACAAATCCAAAAGTAAATACATATCTTTAAACTGTTTAAGAGCTTCACGCCTTTTAATAACGATTAATTTCATCCAGCGATGCAAACAGACTGATACTTTATTTTAATTGCGTCCGACGTCTAGATGAGAGATCATCTAATGTTTGAATGAAGACTAAAAGGACCGGTTTATTAAATTTTAAATAAATTAATATGACTGAAAGTGTTGAAAAATAAAATATTTAATTTAATTAAACTTGTAGCTCGTTCCTAAGTAATCTGTGGTTTCTCTATCTTATACACTAATCTGTGCGCGTTTTAAATATTCGCGCGTAATCATTCATATACAGACCAATCATAACACTTCCCGCCCACGCGCTGACTCGTGCGCCCGCGTCTCGCACCTCACTCCCCCTCTCTCTCTCGATGGTTGTTCGTCTTGTCGTGTACGCTATATGTGTAAAAATCGAGAAAATAAAATATCTCCAAGCCGATATTCTACAACCTTCATTTTAATCTCTGCGGTGTAACGGCTGTGATCGTGGTGTGTTGGTGCTGTTTTGGTAATATGATTGGTCATACAACATAAACGTTTTTGTTCGTGGTACACTGTTATCTAGTTTGAAGAGTACGAAACACTTATTTAAGTTTTTAAAATTTTATTTAAAAATTTATTTCTTTATTTCTGCGAATTTATTATTTTGGGAATATTAGGTACTAGCACTAGTCAAATGACAACAGGGTTGCTGTTTCATCTATTCGAAATGTTACCAATGTAGCGATATACCGGACTGACGCGCAGTGTGTCCCGGGTTCGATTCCCGGCCAGACAGAAATATGAATGATGAGTTTAGGTTTCTGTTCTAGGTCTGGGTTTTTTTTTTATAAATATGAAGTAGCCATCAGGTGGGCTGCTTGCTCGTTTAGCAAGCAGCCCACCTGATGGTAAGTGGTTACTGCCGCCCATGGACATTTGTAAGCAACTTCATATATAACAGGGGATCTATATGAAGTCAACCACAAATGCGTTGCTAATTCCGAAGACTGAGATAGCCGCCTCATATAAAAGCGAGCCGGCAACCACACCCTTCCACCGAAACGCAAGAACGCTTCACGCTAGAAACAGGTGTGGCGGTGGTACTTCCCCGGTCGAACTACATTGATTCTACCACCTGGTGGTTGGGTGTTTGTGTATTCATCTTTGTGTGTCCATGGCACCCATGACACAGGAGAAAATCATAGTGTGGGGTTATGAGTGTAGAAAGCGTGCGTGTTTATATATGCGGTCTATTTGTGGTTAACTTCAGAAATAACCACTGTCTATCTGAAGTCGCTAACAGATACATAGATTGCTTACTTACCATCAGGTAAAATGGACGCTCGTTTGATATTTCAACCGTATAAAAATAATACAAATGATAATAATAATATCAATTGAAACGGGTGTAGACGTTGTACCTTTTATCTGTGTACTTCCAACGGATTTATCGTTGGCAAAATCACTTTTATAGAACCAGATAAAGCCTGAATATTCCGATAAACACATCGATAAAGGGTCCGAATCCTACCGAGCGATTTGACGATATGTAGGTTACATTATCCCGTCCTTTTGTTTAGACCCTTTACCTCGAGGGATATCCATTCATCCCGATCTGCGTCTGGATTGGTATTGCTTTAATACTCACTAAATGAAACATATAATCCTGGGATATCACGTTTTCAAGTAAACTTCAAGGGACTCGATACTTGTTCTAAAATACAGAAGTTTCAATTGCCTCACCTCGTAAAGTGACCCAAAACTGAGGTTAGGTCTTTCATGGCTCGAGGGGTTCATGTAATGTACAAACTTCGGTCTTTTAGATAGAAGGTTCGGTAAACGGCAGTTGTGTACATATCAGATACCGAACAAATCTCGTTAAAAATAGTAAATTTCTCAATATAGAAAGACACTATTTGCAGTGGCGTAGCGTGGGGGGTGGGACGGGGCGGGAGAGGGGTGGGCTGCGTCCCGCCCCGGGCGGCACATTTTGAGGGGCGGCAAAAAAGATTTGGCAACCATGTTTTTTTGGTCGTTTGCTGTTTTTTTATTTGGTTGTCAAGTTAGATATTGTCGTTTTGTTTTTGGTTAGATATTATTGTTTTTTTGTTATGCCAACTAAAATTTGTGAATGGGTGGCGAGTTCAACTTCCGCACCGGAGCTGTAAGCAACTTCACACAGAACAGGGGTTTTACCTGAAATTATCTGTATGCGAATTATCTGTATTACTACTCCCGAGGATGTGGTTGCCGGCTCACTTATAGACAACTATCTTAGTCGCCTCATATATAAGTTAGCCGGCAATCACACCCTTTCACCGAAACGCAAGAACTGCTTCACGCTGATAGGAATATTTGGGTCTCGAGGGTCTCCTCTTTGCCTAGGCAGATCTTCAAGGGGGTACCATAATATTACTTCTGATACTGTAATATTAATTAAAATATTCCAATGTAGAGAAATAATATTAAAGTAATATCAATCCCATTGTTTAGTGGGTGGTGATGGTTTTAGTAGGTAATTATTTCATTTAACGACCTACGTTAAGGAGAGGTCACTATATCGACTCATTATTTTAGTTTGATGATTCGCGTGGGGAGGGGTTATCACACTTTTCTGACATGTAGTGGGTTACGGGTTCGATTCGGCTAAATCTGGATGATAAATTTAGGTTTATTTTCTGATCTCTCTGAGCTTGTGTATTCTTCTTTTTGTAAGTCACCGTTTGTAGGCACCTAAGATACAGAAAATATTCTAGTTTCGGGCTATGAATGTAAAAATCGTAATTATTAATATAATTTTCAGTTTTAGTCTAACAGTTAGTAGGTACTTATATTTTTAGCTGACCCAACAAAACGATCTAGCAAAATAAAATAAGTCAGAATATTTAGGAACAAACACTATGGGCTAATAGTATTTCCTATTACACAAATTTATCTTTGATATAGTGCTGTTTGAAATTTTGAAAAATGTAAAAAACTTCAACTTTACCATAAAAAACATAAACCAACCTTTAACTAACATTTAAAATTCATTCATCCAAAATATGTCAAAAAAGTATTAATTAAAGAAATTACATTTTACTTACATACTTCTGATTTCCACGATGTAGGTAAGGAGGGTGGAAGTTTAACTTCTTTTTTAATTAGAGTAGGTAGCTCACTTGAGGGCAAGTACTGCAAAAGAACGTGTTTCACGTGGGCTGCGCTGCCGTGGAGAAGAAAAATACGGAGCATATAAATACGAGGAAATCTAAAGAAATGTTGCCTTAAAGACGTTTGGTGCTTTTATTTACTCGGCAAGTGAGTATATACTAAGAGCATGGGGTAAGTGAAAATAGTATATGAGGAATCGAGGTAGGTTAATGAATTTTAACTTAAAAGAAGAAAATTGAGATAAAATGTATGGTCGAAAATATTTGATATGCTTGTTTGTGCCGCGTGGTATCGAAGTCACTCTTTCTCTTTTCGTCGCAATAACAACTTTTTATGTACCATCAAATGCTGCTGAAACTAGCACTCATGCCACGTGACTATTGGCAAAAACCCTGATTTGGGGTGGGCCTATGGTCAGCGGTAAAGATAGATGGATGTTTTTCCATCTGTGCCATGGAAGAAACTAGTATGAAGAACATGAAAATAAATTATAGTTTTATAATTTACATTAATTAAAGACACAGACTTATTTCTAGGTTTTTCGGCGGTGAATGTGCGAATAAAACACCCAAACCGAACCAGCTCCTAGCTTAACTGTTAATTGAACCTGGAATATAGTATCTGTATAGTTACTATGTTTTCTGATACGAACTAGAAAACTACATGTCGTATAAATATTCTTAACATAACGAGTTTAGAATATCTATACTCTGATGAATCTGACTTCTTAAAATAAGTCAACTGCTAACTATATAAATAATGAATATAAATGACTTGTATAATAGGCATTCGCTGAGACAATTACAAAACCATTCCACATTCAGTATCGCTCGGGGCACCGTCGATCCAAGCACCAATTAATTATTTGGATCGGAACCGCTGTGGAGCATCCCATGTTTGTGGAGTGATGTTTGATCGGTACCGAGTTTGATGAAGCGTAGATTAACTGTTATTTTGGAGATTATCTAAATGTTACAATAATAATGTTTTGGATATAATGAGAATCGAACGAGTAGGCGAGGATCAGTTATATATTTTTCTTATTTTTTTTTTTTTTAACAGATATGTAGCAAACGACCATGCAGTCCGCGTTTTTTTTTTATAAATATGAAATGGCAAACGAGCAAGCAGCCCACCTGATGGTATGTGTATACTGCCGCCCATAGACATTTGTAAGCAACTTCATATAGAACAGCGGTCCTTTATGAAGTCGACCACAGATGCGTTGCTACT
This sequence comes from Cecropterus toxeus, assembly GCA_018249875.1. Taxonomy (NCBI): domain Eukaryota; kingdom Metazoa; phylum Arthropoda; class Insecta; order Lepidoptera; family Hesperiidae; genus Cecropterus; species Cecropterus toxeus. The sequence goes on along the minus strand of DWNE01002961.1, from coordinate 10,142 downwards.
CCCGAGGACTGAGATAGTCGCCTCATATTAAAGTGAGCCGGCAACCACACCTTTCCACCGAAACGCAAGAACTGCTTCACGCTAGAAATAGATGTGGCGGTGGTACTTCCTCGGTCGAACAACGTTGGTTCTACCACCCGCTTCTTGGTAGGTGGTCACTGCCGTTCAAATTAAATTTTAAACAAAGCTTGTTTGTGGTATTGCACTTGTATTGTTAAGATTAAAAGATACAAGTATGTACTCGTAATACTAAATTTGCATTTTGTAGAAATAACAAAGTTGCATTCGCATTTTGGGGTGTTTTTTAAGGCGCGCGGTCATTGAAGAGATGTAAGATTTATGTTTTTCCTTTTCTAGTACGAAATCAATACTTTTTAATTCGCATAACGTTGTTAAGAGCAGTTTTAAGTATTAAATTCAATTTGCCGAAATTTGAGTTCGGACCCTTTCCCAATTCCCATTGTCATTATGAGACGTAAGCCATTGTTTCGTAGGTCGCCTATCGATTAGGTACGAACATAGGCAACTGGGACGGATTTTATTAAAAGGGAATATTCCTGTTTCTCCGCCTATTTCGGTCAAGTCTACCACCATAATTAATATCCTATGTGTTAATCTAAGTAGTAAACTATCTGTATTTCAAATTTCAGCGAAATTTGGCCAGTGGTTTTTGCGTGAAAGAGTAACAGACACACATACGGCCTTCCTATTTTTCTATATATAATTGTAAAATATGGAAGTTTTAAACAAGATTGTGCAATTACGCAATTCTATAAAGCATATGTACCGCCAATTTGTGTCGAAGCACGAGTTTATTTAACATAATGCAGAGCTAATGTCGAGTGAAAAGGCACAAATGAGCAACTTTACAAGTTTTCATCACGTATTTTCAGACTGAATACTGACTATTCATAAAAGTGACATTCACTTATATTGTTTGTGAAAAAATTGTGAAATTATATTTGTCAGACGTTTTGGAGTATAATTGTGGTACACGAGTGTAAATGTAGAAATAGTTTTGAAGGTAATCGTTTTATAATTTGCTCATGAGATAACAAAAAAATTAAGGTGCTCTATGTTACAAATAAAATTAATATGATGTGAATTCAGGAATGAAATAAAAAGTATCGTAGATTCCAATATTTGTAGATTCCAATGATAGGGATAATGTTTCCGTTTTTTTTAACTGTTAACTTCTGAAAAAAACATAAATACATAACTTAAAAAAATACTGGCATATCTTTAATGTAACGCTATGCAGGAATTAGCATCCTTAGTAATTACTTTTTCTGTTTTTTATTAAAGTCTGGGTTTTAAAAGCCTTATTTTTGTGTTCACGAAATAATAATTGTGTGTCACTACGGAACCCTCACGTTTCGTGATCCGTCACGCGTTCGCCTTTTAATTAAATCACGGTCCACTCCACATTCTCGCTTCGCAAAGCATGCCCCATTTTCTTCAGCGGATGCACTCCACAGATATGAATTTCTTAGTCGCTAATATCATTACGTAACGAAACTTTTATCTTGATCCAGAATTTACAGATGCTCGGGTGGTATTGAAGTCACGATATTATGTAGTTTTGACTTATGTCATCATAGCTAATTCATTTTTGTTTCCCTACTGGACATCGGTCTTCTTCCAGAATGGTTTTAGGCCGTAGTCCACCGCGCTGGCCAAGAGCTAAATGGTAGACTTCGCACATTTAAGAACTCCTTTAAACTGTTGAATTTCTTTTAAAGAACTCTCAGGTGTGCGTAAAGTAGTGATATGTAATTACTAATACCAATTCATTATTCCTATACAAATTAATTGTAACGCTGCAGTTTAGAGGTGGTGGTAGAACTGTCTCTGATACTTGATATTTGCTTGTATAACAACTGTGTATTCTGGTTTGGATGGTTAAGGATTTTTCCCATTTTTATTTATTTATTTATTATTTGTCATTGTTCTTGAAAACAGTATATATTTGAAACGTGAAAAATTAAATTGGCATGCCTTAAAATAATCTAAGGAAAATAATTAGGTACGAATACTTCTACAGATAGTAGCATAGCATCCCTATGTATATTTTTTTTTCATAAAATGGAAATAGTAAACAAGCATGCAGTACACCAAATATTAAGTAGACACTAACGTCCATGGACATCTGTAATCAACTCCAGAAAAGATCAGAGCATTATCTGAGGTAGACCACAGCTTTTTTTTTATTAATATGAAGTAGCAAAGGAGCAAGCAGCCCATCTGATGGTAAGTGGTTACTGCCGCCCATGGAAAACGAAAATGAAGTTTATTTGAAAATGAAAAGGACTGAGATGGTCGCCTCATATAAAATTGAGCCGGCAACCACACCCTTCCATCGAAACGCAAGAACTGCTTCACGCTAGAAATACGTGTGGCGGTGGTACTTCCCCGGTCGAACTACATAGGTTCTACCACCTGGTGAAGTTTGCAAAGGCCAGCCCGGTAGACTTCAGCCTAAGCCTCTCTGAAAGGAGACCCGTACGCGATCATCGTAAATAGAATATGATTGGCTCCGTTGTAATTGGGTTACGGAATTTACAAAATTGATAAAAAAAGGTATAGCGGTTCCCCTTCATCAAACATAAGCCAGGCCAGTCGCCTGATTGAATTAACACGAAACTTTGTGGTCTCAGAAAAAATTATCGCCGTAAATTTTTTTACCGATCCACAGTAAAAGCAAGTTAACTCCCGAATTTAATTTCGTTTATGCTGACTGTTTTATTTTTACGTTTCCAATTTTCAGCGTGTTGCTTTGTACTGTATCAGTTTTGAATGTGATCAAATCGCATGTTTTGAAATTTCATTCGTGATTTTATTTTAATGGTTTTTTCGCTGAACGGAAATCGGATAGTAATTGCTTCGGTGGTGTGGTATTTTTTGGGATTTTGCTGTATGTTTTTGGGACATGTGTAGATATAATCCATATACATAAAATATTTAAAAAAACGTAAGTTTTAAAAATTTGTACGAAACTTACTATGAATGATTGAATGTTGTAATTAGTGGGAGGTACCTAATTAGTGGGAGGTGGTACACGAGGCATTATAACTTAGTCCTCAGGGCTAACAACGGAACTGTGGTCGATTTCGGATAGAACTCTCAATACATCTAGCGCTGTTTGGAAATGTCTTTAGGCGATTTATCTTTTTTATGAACGTTGTAGTTGAAAACGAGTATGGAGACTGATAGTGGTCATTGCCGCCTATGGACATTTGTAATGAAAGAGAATTCAACAGGACATTTCAAATTAAACAGGTATTTTTAATCAATTTCAGATGCGTTGCAATAGTTGCAAAGGACTCATTGTAAGAGAGCCGGAATCTCGACCGTTCCAGATATAGTTACTATTCCATTAGATATTCCAGCTACGTTAGACGTTGTTGCTTCTCCGATCAAACTATTATATCTATAACCTGCAATTTTACAAAACGATTCTACTATTTCAGCATCACTTTTATTATCCTCTTCGTTTATTTCTGCTTTTAACAAAGTACAACGTTGGCAATCTCATTTGGTACATTTTATGAGCTTCTGCAAACATTAAGCGTTTAGGTGGCATTTTTTCGCGAATGAAATCGGAGACTATGGGGGGTGACGTAACGTAGAGGACGGTCATTAAACAAGATCGCTATCATAATTGAATTAAAAATTCCGACACGATCTTCCCCCTTGGAGGGAAAGCGATGGACGTTCTTGTAAATATGTACGTGAGGCCCGGATGCTATTGTTTTTTTTTGTCTCTAAAGGCGGTTGAAACATTTTCCGGAGGCCTAATAACCTATATTGCCTAACTAGATGTGCTTAGTGGCATCACTACAAAAGAACATAAGAAACATAAGTACTATTAAATAAAAAAATAACAAGCAAACAACAAAATATAAATATATCATGTGGATATCATTTTCTCTCTGGCTGGTATTAAACCAGTAATCCTCTACTTATCAGACCGGTATTATTTAGTCGAATAATAGATTTAATCACTTCAATTCAAGTTCCAGTTCAAAAAAATTTTTTGAAGTGAAAAATCTTTAGAATCGTTGTGTTTTGAAACTCGATAAAACGAAAATGCTTTGCGAAAGCGCTAGAACTAGATGGCGCTGTACGTCTCTGTAAATCACAATGACAAATTTACTTCGTAGCTTTTATAATAGCTCAATTTGGGTATATGCGAAACTAGCTGTCCCCGAGGTGCTACCCGCGGTTTATTAGGGAAAATAAGTTACGTATTAAGAGTAAAAATAATAACTATTCATATTTTTACTTAAACAGTTGTGTACAAAGTCTTCATACATTATGTGCGAATTCATTTCCATCGATTTTTTCATGGGAAAATAATATTAAAAAAAACGCAGTAAAACGTAGCCTATGTGTTAATCCAGGGTGTTAGCTAACTTCATGCCAAATTTTATTAGAATCGCTCTAGCCGTTTAGACGTGAAGAAGTAACAAACATACACACTCACAAACTTTCGCCTTTATAATATTAGTGTGATAAGATGAAGATAGCCAGTTATTACTAAATCGATTTTCGAAAAAAATCATAAGTCTTAATAATACCCTTATACTCAGAAATAATTAAACAATTATTTTTATTAAGTTTCACTCCTGCCGCGTTCACGCACATACGTTTTTTTTCATATATTTGGCGACAGGTACATTTCTACTTTAAGGGCTCTTAAAGAACAACTTGCTTGTACCAAAGGAGTGCAAGAGCGTAATGTACTAGTCCGTTTAAATACTCGACTGAAACTGACGCGCCTGAGGCATAGATAAGGAACTAGTCTAGGACTTACGCTTTGCGGTTTCTGAGCACATAATGGGAGCTAGTTTGTGATAAGCTACTGTGTTTAATGTTGTTTGACTCGTGGTTGTGAGTATAAAGTAATATTAGGGATGCATGCGGAGGATTTAATATACAGTATGAAAATATATTTCGATTTAAAGATGCCTAGGATTTCGAACGTTTTATGTGATGTTCTGTTATGGTTTTAAAAGATAAAAATACAAACATGCTTTTTTAACTTATACTTTTACAACATGAAACTGGCACACGAGTATGCAATTCACGAGACGGTAAGTATTCACTGCCACTCGTCGACATCTGTAAACAACTTCATGTACAACATTGGTTCTATATTAAGTCAATCACATTTGCGTTGCTATTTTGGACGGTCACCATACCAGTCTCATACGCAGTGGATTCCGGGTTCAATCCCCGGGTAGACAGATATCTGAATGAAGAGTTTAGATTCTTATCTGGTTCTGAGTGTTTGTGTATTTGTCTTTGTGTGTGCCTGGTACCTACGACAGCAGAAAATCTTAATGGGGTTGTGAGTTTATACGATGAGCATTTTTTACTCCCGAGGACTATTTGGTTGCCTCATACAATAATGTCTCAGTAAGCAAGAACAGCTTCATGCTAGAAATAGGAATGATCTGGTCCTGTCGAACCGTAGTCCTTCTACCAATTTGTAACCAGGTATTGAAATACCTGGTTACAAATTGGTTGAAAACTTAGCCCTTACGGTTACCAGAGCATCTATAGCTGAACTCAGATCCAAACATCAAACCAATTAAGTTTTGATAAATATCTATGGTAAGTAACTACTTACCATCAGGACTGTGTGCTTGCTTTCCGTTTGTTTTTGTCCCTAAATTTTCTTTCAATTAGGGAAGCGAAAGCATCACCCTCTGGCTTAACGTAATAACAGTTTGACGTGGCGCCGTGCCTTCACCTGCCTGTTGGAGATTTTCAAAAGCCTATACTTGTATATATAATTTGTAGGTATATTACTGTCTTACATTGCCTATTCGCTAAACAATAGGGCGTCGTTTTGTTCAATTAGTTATGAAATTGAAATACTTCACGATATACGTAGATATGAAAGTTGGAGACTTGGAAGTGTAAAGAGTATGAGGCCGACAAGATCGTAAAGCAATAGTACAAGAATCGTTATTTACATCTGTATATGTTATTATCTAGTATACAAGATGCTAAATTAAAATCTGTCTAACCGGGGATCGAAACCAGAACTCCTTGCATATCAGACCGCTATGATTAACACTTTAAGGGTTACATCTAACTATATTAGTTTTATATATGTGTAAAAATTATATATCGAACACTGACCATGATTATAGTGTAAAAATTTGCTAGCATTTTATATTGAAACGTACATTTTATACTTTATATTTATTTACATTATATATTTATTATATTTTAGCGTCTTTATTTATGTCACAAAAGCCCGCACACTCGTCATTGGCACAGCGTTTACAATTTCTTCGTCTCAACATCTATACAGGTCTTAATTTACGGTATAGAATCAAAGGAGTCGTATTTCCTATTACGTCATTTGATCCTGGAAGGGAACTCCGACTTTATTACGTGGAAGGATTACTGAATTCAATTAGAAGCCGATGTTAGCATACCATTATTTCCTTTAAGCTTCGAACACGTGTAAAGAAAGCCTTTAGAAGATCCAACTGACAGAGTTTTATTATTGGTTACATACAGGTCGTATTTTATTGAAGATAGATGCAAATTGCAATGTACGAAATGTCCAGGCAGTTCACGTGACTATAAGTATTCACTGTCACAGAAAAACTTGTTCAATCTCAAGTCAATTACAGATGCGTTGCTACTGAAAGGACTGAGAAGGTTGTCTTTCACCACATCCTTCCACTGAAACGTAAGTACTGCTTCACGCTTAAAATAGGTCTGGCGGATGTACCCCGTCGAAACCCGTTTTAAATTCCAAACATTATGTGTTAAATTATTAATTTTTTCTTTAATTAACCTAACCTAATCTTACCGATCAAACTGTACTTTTAGAACGATATCTTAACTTGTAGTAGTCCAGTTGCAGTTAATATAAAGATTCTTTGTCGGTATCTTATAATCTTTAGGACGAACAACGTACTTGAGACAGTATAAACGCATAGATTATAAGGGAAATTTAATTTATTTGCGAGTATCTTTTATATTGTGGCGTGTGGACTCAGTAACACTACTTCCCGTGGTTGTAATAGGCGACTAAGAGACAAAATCCAGAGGGTGGGAAGCAATGCCTTCCTGTGTAACATTTTTACCATTATTTTAACCTTATTCTTGTATAACAACACTTACTGCGGTCACCAACACGCATGCTAGGTGCAGTGACTTTCGGCACGAATCCCCTTTGAAGGAGGAATTCAAACACTGATAGATGGATGATCTACTGACTACCAATACGAACTTGTATAGAGAATATTAGCGAACATTTCTCAACTAGTTTTTAAAAGCTTTGAAAGTTACCTCCGGGTCATTTGTTGTTATTCAGCTTAGTCATGCAATTTCGAGAGCAACGCCAAGGCCAGAGTTGCCGCTGAAAATTTTAGAACATTAGAAAATTTTAAACTCCGTATACTAAGGTAATTGGATGACGAAGTGATTTCAATACCGGCAAGAGATGGATCATGGGCGTTATTTTAGTGATTGTTCTAAAATTTGGATCGATGGAAACAATTTTATACAGAAGAAAATGTAACATTTAGGGGATGTGTAAGTTTGTGTGTTATAAATAGAATATAGGTATGACTTTTTTGCGCACATCGAATTAAAAATAATATTTCTTATAAGATGTGCCACGCAGTTTCAGCCGCGTTTATTAGAGAACGATCTATTAAAAACAAACAAACATAGCGTCATGTTATACAGCCTAAAGCCTTCCACGATAAATTTACTATTCAACACAAAAATAATTTTTCAATTCGAACGTGTAGTTCCTGAGATTAGCGCGTTCAACCAAACAAACTCTACTGCTTTATTATATTAGTATAGATTAGCCTAGATTAGTGCTCCCAACCATTTAATTGTCCATGCCCCACCTTAACATTTCTAATATTTTATGCCCCCCATACATAAAATTTATCCGACTGCGTCAAAAGAAGTGTCCTCCTCGAAAAACATTAGCTTATACATTAAAACCCAAAGTGAAAGTTCAAATCGTGTCGAGTTCATTTTAATCCCCCCCCCCACTGCCCTTAACTATCACATTGCCCACTGTTGGATGTGGTCCCCACGTTGGGAGACACTGGCCTTCATGGAATTTTATACGATTTGATCGACTAATAACGTTTTAATAACGCGCTCTACTCAAAGCCCCATTGTAGAATTTTTATTCATTAACTTAGGAGGCACTAAACGACAAATACTTAAACAGCCAGACTATGCATAAATCTAAAGTAATCATTCAGATATATTACTGGCCAGGGATGGAACTTGGATCCCGGAAAACGCCGCTCATCACGTAATTTAAATCACACTTTTCAAAATGGTAAAATTAAATGAACAATGAAAGTCACTGTGAAGATTTAATGGCTGATGGGTAAGAGACTATACTTGTAAGATATATCTCCGTGTACATTAAACTTGTAACTAGCTTCATCTGTCTTATGCAGCCCGCGGCGTTTAGCGTGCGAGATTGAACATGCACGCTGTAAACAACCCGCATGGAAGATTATTTAAGATAAATGAGATTAACATATGCATATTAGTTGTGGATTTTGTGTGTAAAAGATTTTGAACATTGTATTAGCTTTAAATGTTCTTACGAAGCGATATCAATACTTGCGGCCTCGTATGTTAGAAGACCATTCTTACATCTGTTTCTGCCTTGAAACAAAAGAAAGGTAATAAGAGAGAAGTAAATAGTGTTATAAAAAACGTATTCCTCTTAATATACGTGAGCTTGTATTACCCTGAAAGTGCAATATGTATGTACTATATATATAAATCAATCTAAGCCGAGAAAATGGCCCGTCACTGACAAATAGAGCATAGAGCACAGTCTAACGCTACGCGTTCGACGTGCAATATTTTTTTTCAGAACAAGTTTTCAATAACGTCGTATTTTTTAGAGAATTCATTCATTTTATAGAAATCCAAAAAATGTAATAGAGTCGCCATCCTAGAATGACGCTTTCTGCACCACACTAGGATTATATCATAGAAATCTAAACTCATCATTCAGAAGCCTGTCTGGCTGGGGATCGAACCCGGGACCCACTGCGCGTTAGATCGGTATGGTTACCGCTCTGCCACGCGGTTCGTTGAATGACTCCATATTTTATTAAAAATGAAGGCATTAAGTGACTAATGTATTGCTATGTAAACTGAACTTGTATGCAAAATTTCAGCTAAGTTGGTTGAGGTAATCTGATTTAAAACTTATGTAGTTGCAAGATTTGATCCTTACATACACGAAGCCTGAAGCTGTTCCTGCGTTTCGTTGATAGAGTGTGGTAGCTGGCCCACTTATTTGCGAGGCGACCTCAATCCTCGGGAGTAGCATCACATCTGTGATCGACTTCAAATAAAAGCCCTGCTCTATATGAAGTTGCTTATAGATGTTAATGGGCGGCAGTAACCATTTAACATCAGGGAGAATGCATGCAACTTCAGGGTGAAAAAGAAAACACGAATGAACAAGTGAAATTAATGGTTGTAAAAATAAAAATAAATAAATAAATAAAAATGTAAACTATTACTCGACTCTCAACGTTTTTCATATAACAAGGCATTTTACGCTTCGTGCTATTGTAACCCTTTTGGATTCACGCAGTTTAAGCAGTTTTGTCTACTTCAAAAGAAATTCAAAAATGTGCAATTCAAAGGACAAAGCGGTAGTGTATTCGGAAATGAAATCACTAGACAATTCGGCAGATCGACACGTGTGCGTTCAGGGTTGTCGAATCCGATATTTTTATTTTTGAGCCAACGAGTTGTTGAGCGCTTTGAAAAATAAAAATTGATACGAAAAATATATTTGAAAACATGTACTTTAACTTTGGTAAAAGCTCGAAAACTTACAAGTATATTGTCGAGTGAGTGCGTTTATGAGTGTTTAAAGATGTATTATGCTGAAATACTTTTTTAATACCTCTATATTTTGAAAAAAAAGGACAAATATTACAATCCTCCACTTAAAAACAAAAAACAACAAAACACGCCTTCTACACTCATAGCCCCACATTAGGATTTTCTCCTGTGTCGTGGGTACCATGGACACACAAACACGAATACACAAACACCCAAACCCAGAACAGAAATCTAAACTCATCATTCATATTTCTGTC
>DWNE01002960.1:0-17623 GCA_018249875.1 Cecropterus toxeus | reverse complement strand
TATATAAACGTGGGTCCCCATACAATAAACTTGTTTTTGCTCAATATTGTAGATAATGGTGCGGAACCCTTCGTGCGAGAGTCCGAGTCGCACTTGACCGATTTTTATTTTTATAGTAGTAGTTCCTGTTTTCGGTGGAAGATTGTGGTTGCCGGCTCATTTTATACGAGGCGACCATCTTAGTTTTCGACAGTAGCAACGCAATTGTAATGGACTTTATATAGAACCCCTGTTCTATGCTTACAGATGTCCATGGGCGGCAGTAGCCACATACCATCAGGTGGACTGTGCTCGTTGGCTAATTTAATCTGTTAAAAAAAAACAGAAATCATAGAGCTTATAACGACCCGCGTGGCGGATACCGGTCTGATACTCAGTGGGTTCCGGGTTCAATCTTCGGCCTGACAGACATTTGAATGATGAATTTAGATTTCTGTTCTGCGTCTGGGTGTTTGTGTGTGTCTTTGTGTGTGTTTCCATGGCACCCACGATGTAGGAGGAAATCCTTGTGTGGGGCTATGAGTGTAGAATGTCGTATTTATATTATTAGGTAGAAATAAGTCAGGCCGTGGCGCTTTCGGGGTCGAACCAAAGATCGAAACAAGTAGGTTCCTTTCGTATCACCTTCCCATATAACATTGTTTTGTGTGTCACGTATGACGAAAACTAGGCATATTTGCTTTAGTCTAGACTGGGTAAGCCAATCTAGGTAGGAATATGAGTCAGTGTCAAACAAACCTCTATCAACATTACATTTTGCTTAACACAGTTTTGGGTCTAGCATTTTTATTATGTGTTACATATTTAATGTTTTTTTTTCGAAACTTTGTAGTTATGATTGCGATCCATGGATATCTGTAACAGACTTCATATAGAAGCTGGATAACCTAATACTTGAACCCGATGGGTTCTAAAGCTGATCCCAGATGCATTGCCACTTCCGAGAACATCGATGATTATATTAATTGCTGTTTTCTGGTCGAAAGGGTGTTAGTGCGGCAGATATGTGTATAGACGGCTCACTTTTATATGAGGCGACCATCTCAGTCCTCGGGAGTAGCAACGCATCTGTGCTCGACTTTAGATAGAACCCCTGTTCTATATGAAGCTGCTTACATATGACCATGGGTGGCAGTAACTTACCATCAGGTGGGCAGATTGCTCGTTTGCTATGTCTATTTTTATGTTCCGTAGCGAAGCACGAGCAGTTCCGCTAGTGACATTACGACATTGTCAAGGCTTTTTTTATCAATATTAACTAGCAAACAAGCAAGCAGCCCACCTGATGGTAAGTGGTTCCTGCCGCCCATGGTCATTTGTAAGCAACTTCATCTAGAACAGGGGTTCTATATGAAGTCGACCACAGACGCGTTGCTACTCCCGAGGACTGAGATGGTCCCCTCATATAAAAGTGAGCCGGCAACCACACCCTTCCACCGAAACGCAAGAATTGCTTCACGCTAGAAACAGGTGTGGCGGTGGTACTTCCACGGTGGTACTACATTGGTTCTACCACCTGGCATTCAACTGCTCTTCAACTGGGCTCCAACCATTATGCTATAAATGCATACTTCCGTATCTGTTTCTACATCTGAATCAAAATCTAAATCGGAATTTGACAATCCAAAACATACAACGCACTCATAAACAAACGTTCATGGATACAAATTATACACAATAAACACATACTCGTTCATTCATTTATCGGCTCCTTCATTTCCATCAAACAGCACAGCAATTTCATAGCAAAACGTTCAAACGTTCATGTTTACATAGCGCGATGCGATTAATATTTGTTCTGCCGATGCCTCTCTTTTGTTTGAGCTCTGTCGTGTGCATACAATGCAGAAAACGGATACATTTCGCTATTATATTTATGAAAATTTCTAGTATCTTTGTATCTTCCGATGATATATTGTATGGTAAAACCCTTTGCGGTTCGACTGTACCCACCATTGCCATACCTAAATACAATACAATTGATTAATTTGAAGAAATGCGGTCCGGGAAACAAACTTGTTTGGTATTCCAACGTAGGCCTCAGGTACCTGGTGTGTTATTTCTAGTGTTTCAATATTTAGATAATCAATCAATAAAATACCTTTGTATTTACTAATCACGTCTCGTCGCTAACTAATTTGTTACTTAACTTGTAAGAACTAACACTTATAAGTACAAGGGATGATAAAAAGGTTTTGTGTCTGAATAAAAATTATACACAGACATTCTCATAAAACAAAGAATGAAGCGACAATCTATTTCTATATTTTCAACTCATTCCATCACTTTATTTATCAGCTGTCCAGATAATAAATAAACTAGTAACATCGATAAAAACATTAAAACAAAAAACTCGATTGTAAACCAAATTTTAGTTCAAAATGATATATAGGTGCTTAATTTAACGCTTATATTAGTTTTCGTGAAAATAGTGAAGTAAAAGTATTATAATATATATTTTAGATTGGTCTACTTACTGCCTTCCATTTGATATCCATATTGTCGTAATAGTAAAAAAAAATATCCCTCTATTTCCAGACCTCCTCCTATATAGACATTCTCATACAAAAAAGAATTAAGCAACAATCTATTTCTATAACCTCAACTCAATCAAATAATAAATAAATAAAATTATGTTCAATGTACATGAAATAGTATGGTATCATGAAATCGTCCGCTAGCATACAGTGACGTGCATGCGTACAACATAATCCAATTAATATTTGTTGTGCCAATGTCTCTCTCTTGTTTGGACAGTATGATCGTATTATGCAAGAGGGAGCCATTTAAGTTCAATGCATGATAGTAATTTGTAGGTTAACTGTAAAATGGGAACATCATTTTTTATAAGAATGAAGCAACAAGTAATGTCCAAAACAACAAGCAACAAGCAATAAAGCAAAACGAGCATGCAATTCAACTCATGGTATGTGGTTACTGCCACCCATGGACATCTGTAAACAACTTCATATAGAACAGGGATTCTATTTGAGGTGAATCATAGATGCGCTGTTATTCCCGGGGACTAAGATAGTCGCCTCATATATAAATGAGCCGGCAACCACACCCTTCCATCGAAACGCAAGAACTGCTTCACGCTATAAATAGGTTTGGCGGCTGTACTTTCCCGGTACAACTACATTGGTTCTTCCACCTGGAAAATATTTTAGGGACACTGGCGTAAAAGGGTTGTTTGATAAATGATAGTATCTTATGGAATAGCTGCATTTCTGAAATTTAGTACGCGAGTTACGAAACATTTACTTTGAGCGTCAATCGCTCTGCACTGCAAGCGTCAGCGTTGTAATAATAAATGTTTATATCTGATTTTATAGGGCCATAAAATTTTGCTAAAAACTGGAGCGATTTTTTTCTATATTCGTTCAATGCTAACGTTTACTGCGCCAAGCGTGACTACATGCTACGCGCTAATCGTTGCAGCTCTGAAGTAAATATTAATGCAGTATATATAATTATAAATTCTAGTCTATGTACTCATATTTACTAGAATCTAAATATAAAATCTGTATGCGGGGTTTCACATGCAGAATGTCTGCACTGTGTCTGAATGTCTGCACAGAAGGTCTGAGGTGGTGGATCGGGTATAGTTTGAGCGCGGACATTACACTTATTCTTAGCATAAATTATAAGTTTCGTTTTTAAAGGTACGGTTGCTGGCAAACTATTATTAGACCATCTTAGAGCAACAACACATCTATGATTGACCTCAGATAAATGCGTACTATTCTGTATGAAGTAGCATGTGAGGCTTGTTACTTCCATCTTATAAAAAAATAACAGTTCATTTAAAAAATGAACTATTCCTAGTTAATTTAAATATTTTCATATAAAGTGGCCTTATATTGCATGACACCGTCCAACAGCTTGCAGTGCGAGCAATGTAATCAAATTTGTTTGCGTTTATTAGAGCCAGTCTACAGCTTTTTTCAGTTTCCAACAATAAAATCGTATAATACATTTAATAAATTCGTTACGAACTGAACACATATTGAATTTTACGATCTGTAACTAATAGACTTCATAACTTCGCATTGTTTTTATTTTTTGTTTTGTGTATTGCATTTTGTACGTTTATTCTCTTTATAGCTCAGTGGTTTGTAGCGATTGATTTGGGTTCAGTTCCGACGGATTCTTAAAATGAATTGATATTTGTTTAAGATTTGAAAGTGTATATTGTCTTTTGTATCGTTCTAACAGCAACGACTTCCTTATTAAAACATAAACGCTTTCTACGCTCATAGCCCCACAGTAGGATTTTCTCCTGTGGCGTGGGTGCCATGGACACACAAACACGAATCCACAAACACCCAGACCCAGAACAGAAATCCAATCTCATTTACATTTCTGTCTGGCCAGCAATCGAACCCGGAACACACTGCGTGTCAGACCGGTATGATGACATAATAAAAATAGGAATAGGCTTACCACTTTGTTTATACTTTTTTTGATGACTTTAATTCTACAAAAAATATTTTTTTTCTTTTAATAATTTAAAACATAAACACAAAAAGTCTTCAAAATTACCAAATTAAGCACATTTATTTACTCTCAAAAAAGAGCCAATTACTTAAAATAATAATCAAACACTATCTTCAACACACTTTATCTGGGTGCACGGCAGTGCCTCCGCCCAATCGAGCAAAAAAGCGGCACGGCCGTAACTAAATTTGTCAAGAAATTTGAATATTTCCAACCGGAAGCATAAAAGCCAGTAAATATTATTAAATCGCTCCCTTACCACCATAATACGGACGAAACTGCAACGGAAACAAGTATAATAACAACGATATATGTACACACGGAAACATTCTAGTTTTATTATACGTAGTGCCGCGAACGGACGCTGCAGTTATCTTGTGTCATAGTACTAAGATTTTACTGAGTTTGCTCGGTTATACGAATAAATGAAATTATGGTGTAAGTTTTAAAACTTTATTTAAAAAAAGAATCAAAATTTCTATAAATTTGAAAAAGGCTAAGCCAATTTTCATAGAACTTACTTAGTAGGAGTTTTATTAAACTTTTAGTACAAAAATAATTAGAGTTCTTACGTCGTCGACGTTAAACAAAATTAAAAAAAGTAACTTTTACTTTTTTTTTATAAATGTGGAGTAGCAAACGAGCAAGCAGCCCACCTGATGGTAAGTGGTTACTGCCGCCCATGGACATTTATAAGCAGCTTCATATAGAACAGGGGTTCTACATGAAGTCTATCACAGATGCGTTGCTACTTCCGAGGACTGAGATGGTTGCCTCATATAAAAGTGAGCCGGCAACCACACCCTTCCAGCGAAACAAGAACTGCTTCACGCTAGAAATAGGTGTGTCGGTGGTACTTTCCCGGTCGAACTACGTTCGTTCTACCACCTGGGAAACCTTAAACATGCGTAGTAGCATGGCACGTGTGGACGACATGAGGCTGGACTCATCAGTGGCTATCACGAGGTAGACTGCAAGGTCATTTGCGTCTGGTCATAATTTGAAGAAGCTTTTAATGAGTCTATGTGGATAGCTGCCGAATGAAATGCCTCAGTGGCCTGAGTCTATCAATAGTGCCTGAAATAAGCATAGAGGATACCTTCAAGTCTGTCCGATCTTCAGGTTAACTTACCATGGATGTAATTTGGTAATTGGGAGGGAAGGAGAAGTCAAACATCGGCGGTTAACGAGAAAATAGCGGTTAGTGATTCAATTCAGGGAGAACCCATGCATGTCTTAGGCAGTTACTACTTAAAATGTATATACTAAACGGAACGGGTTGTATGTGGGTAGTTGAGAAATAAAACAGTCAAGGCAGTAGGTAGTTATCAAAACAAAACGATAAAAATAACGATATTATTGTACGCTGCAACTACCCACGAAATTGAATATACCATCACTAATTTATGAAAATACCCACATAATTATAATTGATTTATGGCGGGTAGAATCACATAAGAGGAGAAAGTTTGGGTCTCAGATGGCGGGTTAGTAAATATAAATAATAAAATATATTAAATTTAAATCATTTGACATACTTTGGATATAAATAAGTTATTGGATAAATTATTGGTAAGTTCTTTTTTATTTTTGAAAGAGGAATGACATTTTATTATAGGGTATTACGCATTAAGTTGCATAATGTAGTGCTTTTGTATTGAATGGTTGTAAGGTAGTAAAACCGCCTCACTACCTCACAACTATATACCGGTATATAACACATCTGCCTATATATAACATCAGTGTTCTGCGATGTTGTGTTTAGGTTAAAAAGGTAACGTTATATCGGGAGAGTTATACGATGTTTCAACTTCATCTTCAGGGGTTAGAAGTCATATATGGCTGATCGCAGGTAGGTTTTAATTCGATCTGGGGCTAATTATAAATGTCCAAGGTATTTGCCATATACCGTCAGTAGACCGTATGCCCGTTTTTTTCCTGTGTAAAATAGGGTTATGTACCTAAAGGGTAAAAACAGGATAAAGTATTTCTGTTGCTGCTATAACAACAAAGTATATACATAAAAACAGATTAAAACGAATATAGAAGGGAGGCTCCCATACAACAACGAGATTTTTACTTCGATAATAGCAACGAGAACAGGTAGACGCTTAAAATATTCACAGAAGATTTAGTTATATATTCTCTGCAAATAAATAATTAAATTTAAATAAAATTAATATATAAGAGGTTATTATACTACAAAAGTGTTTTTTTTTTGCCGTTTTTATAGGTAATAGTACGGAACCCGCAGCGCGCAAGTCTTATTCGCATTTGACCGATTTTTTATTTTTATTTGTTTTACATTATTGAAACTACACGATATAGATTTAATATATAATATACATTTGTAAATTATTGTATTTTATTAAATAAATTTGTGAAATGTAAACTCCTTTTTATGTTTAAAAAAAGTAATGATTACACTAATGTCACTTGATATTTATTTAGTGTCACTGAATAAACTCATCATTTATTATTACGATTTTATATTGTTATAATTATCAGTCTAAAGCACCAATTATTATAATGGTGATAATATTAGAAACATGAAGTAATGAAAAGTATTAATACGGAAGAATTGCTGTTAGTTGATTAAATAATAAGTGAGCAAAATAATTATTAATACATTATTAATTAAAAAAAATGCATCTGTTGGTTGGCTTGAGCTGTTGGTTGGTTGAATTGGTACGGCTCTACTTTAGGGGAATCTTTAAGAAATTGAAACAGTGGCGCTTCAGAGTAATAAAAATAGCCGTCACGGTACCTCTAGCAGATATGAAACATCGTGTTCCTACAATTAATATACATAAAAGACAAGATTGCGACAGGAACTATATATATATTATAATGAAAATAACGCTAGCTACGAACACTACCCCGCACTAAGTGGAACTAACACCAAAGCCCGCGTAGTTTTGTCCGAAACTTAACAGTTCCGACAATTTACAACAGATGGCGCTAAAATAAATAAACACCAGCATCGCCACGTCAACGATCACGTTTACCTGCGCCTATCGATGTTTCACATCAATAAACTTTCAGACCCTTGTGTTAGCGTTATCAGAATAACGTGTACCTTCTTTATTCACAGGTCAAATAATGGCAACTTTGATTGACGAGGGATTGGTGGAAGATTGCCTTGATGAAACTATTATAATAACGGACCTGGAAGATGTTCCGATCATAGATCTAGATGATATAGGTATGAGATGCTTCTGTTTGAATATTTAATGGTTTAACACTAAATACTAAGTGGTATATCTATGTCTGCATTATTATACAAACAAAAAGACACTCGCTGAGATTCTTCACATTAATTTACGCTTAGTAGTAAAGAGAAAAAATGTTGTAACTATGTAATAGTAAGTGCACTCGTAGGCCTTTACCAAATAAAGTCATTTCATTTCATCAAAATAGCAGTATTAAGCGCTACTGTATTCTGGTTTCAAGAATGTGGTAAGACAGAAAGTAAGAGCGAATTTTAAGAGACGTAGTAACTAAGTCTTCAGGGCTAGCGTGTGTGTTCGACTTCTGGGTTGTAACGAGTCACTGCCGCTCTTGTAATGTTATATTTCGGGCTGAGTACCTAGATTTATCACATATGATGTGTGTGATAAATCGATGATAAAGTTGCTGATGATGCTAAAAATTGTGTGTGTATATGTGATGATATACTGTACTGTTTGATTTGATGTGTGTGTCTATCACATTACATCACTATGATCACAACATTGAATCCGAGTGTGGGGGTATGAGCCGATCATGGATGTTCATCACTAAAGTTTCTTTTGTTATATTAGTTTGAATCTGAAGCCTCTCATGAAATATAAAGATTTCGCTGAAATTTAAATCACTCTCTTGTGACTTATATTTGAGCAAGTGATTATTATATCTAAAACACATTTAACATTAATAGGTCACATGTGCTTACCTCAGCGATCGTCTGTGGTTTCACTGAATCTTACCATAAATAAGAAAACTATCAAAATGATTAAAAGGGGCATTAAGATAAACTTACAACATTTTAAATTTTAATATATTAACTACATTTTATGTTTCTTACTTCATAAAGTATGTACAAAGATTGATCTAATTTCAGATGCAACAATCGAAGATCCCGGATATATTTTAGACGAACCTCAAAATGCCCCTGAGCAAACAGAAGAATATACATCTTCATACAAGAAAGAATTATTTACGTTACCTGTACAATTTTTTGACATAAGTAGAAATGTCAGCCTCTTAAAACAATGTAGGCCAATTAGTGTTAAAATTGTTGATTGTAATATTTATCCATGGTACTACAAAAGAATTAAGTCACACGCCACTGAAAATATAGAGACTACTAAAGATGAAATTAAAGACAAGGATATGTTGAAGGATGCTTTATCAGATTTCATAACTTTCAACTGTAATGATACAAAGAATAAAAAAAGTTTTTCAGTAAATGAGTCAAATATTCGTGAAATTCAACTTTCTTTAAAGCAAAGTTTAGCTATTTCAAAACTAAAAGACGATATTAAGGAAACAATACGTAACTACAAAATGGACATGGACTATGATTCAAAAGGTGATAATGATCAAAGTAATGCAAGACAACGTGATATTATCGTAGACAGTTATTTATTACCTAAATCTGATAAAATTACAGATGACTTATTGACATATAAAGAAATAGCGCAAACTATAGTCCGTAACCTTGATTATGAAAAAGAAAAGTGTAAAAACGATGAAGTTGTTACATGTGATGAAAGATGTAAAGAAAAGGTAATTAGTGTCGACTCGTATAATGAGGACGTTGAATTGGTAAGTGTAGACAAAATCGACGATTTAGAAAAAAAAGTGAAAAACAAAGGAGCAAGCGAAAATATAATTACTTCACCAATATTACCATGTACAGTTAGACCCAAGAAAGCAAGAAAACAAAAACCAATAAACACATCTACTGTACCAAATACTATTTTTAAAATATGCAATGATCCAAGGAATTCTTGTCATAAGTTTGTATCTGCTGATAAAGTAATACCACATTATCATTATATGTTTCCAAATTCAATATCCAATACTAATAATAGTTTCACACTGGCACACACATTCAACAACAATAACAATTATATAAACAATAATTCAATGTCACAATATAGCGTTACAAGGGACACATATTCACGTTATATGACTCGGCCAAAACAATATGTAAATGGGAAGTATCCACCTAGCACTGAACCTCCTAGGCACAATCCTCCAAGATTAGAAACGTTTCCAAATTGTATTGGGTTTACATCTGGTCTAGATTGTTACACAATATGCAATAATCATCTTTTGCAGGACGCACCTTTACGCACAACTCCCTCTAGGGTTAAAAAGCCAAATGTTTCAAAAAATAACGTAAATCCCAGTGCTTGTATGCCATATCCGACGCCACTGTTAAATTATTTAGGTAAATTTCCTCACCAAGGCAATAGTTGTCCTGAACCCACTTATCCGACAATTATGGAGAATGCAACAAATGTAAGAAATGTTAGTGATGTTGATTTTAGTAGAGGAAATTGCCAGCATTTTCATAAAAATTA
The DNA here is from genome assembly GCA_018249875.1 of Cecropterus toxeus. Taxonomy (NCBI): domain Eukaryota; kingdom Metazoa; phylum Arthropoda; class Insecta; order Lepidoptera; family Hesperiidae; genus Cecropterus; species Cecropterus toxeus. Next base: position 7,550 of record DWNE01002960.1, on the reverse strand, counting down.
TGCTCCGCCTCCTAAACCCAATTCATTGTATCCAAGAAATGAATGTGTTAACATTAAAAAGTTTCAAAACCCTCTACAAATGACCGTAGCGTATGTTCAGAAGAATCATCCACTGTTAAGCAATCTTTTGGACAGTAATCGGACGTCAGTAATTACAAGTATAGAAAATAATATAAAAAATCCTACAGATACCAGTCATTTTTCAACTGGACCATGTATGTCTGCGACTAAATCATCAAACAAAATAAATCTTGACGCTTTGATTACCGTTCTAGCTCAAAACAATTGTGATAGTTTTAATTTAAGAACCAATTATACTAGCAAAAAGAACACGAAACCAAAGAAAGTAAAAAAAACTATGCCGGAATTTACTGCACTTAACACGCATCAACATACTATATTTGACAATAAACGATCTGTAAATACTTTACAACCTACACAACAAGATTTTGAAATAATTATACCTTCGGAACAAATACCACGCAAAGCAAGTAATTATTCACCCCCAATTTTACCAATACCAACATTTAAAAAAGGGTTAGAAATATTTTCAAAATTACAGCCTTATGTCTCTCCAAATGACACTGAATGTACAACAGCTAAAATTTATATTAACTCAGAAACGGATAATATTAGAAGGGAATATAACGAAATGAAGAATTTGAAACGCAAAGGAATTGCTAATTGTGATGAAAAAAATCTCGTATGTAAAAAAAGTCGGAAAATATCCTTGCAAGAATATAAGCAAAGAAAATTGGAGAGTGATAAAGAAGAAACTAACATATATGTTAATAGCAACGATAAATATACTACAAAAATAAAAAACGAAGGAACGGAGATGTCTCACTTAGGACGTGGGTCTTGATTCGAACATAAAAACTGATTTTACTTTATTAATGTCGATTAAGGTTTTATGGTTAGTCGAAGTTTTTGTTTCGTCGGTGGCATCGCAAGTGCACTTATATTGTCCTAGATAAGAAAAGGTAGGAAAAATATCTTATTTTAATAATTGGACTTGAAATACTTTAATGTTGGTTGAGGATTTGTCCTCGTCGTCATTACAGCTTTACGTATTTCGTCGTAAATTAGCAGTTTGATTAGTGTTCTGGTTTGTAAGGTGATATGGACAAATATATTTATGCAAGGGAGCTTAACTTATACCTTATGGATTTTGGATTTGCCACTAACTCAACCTGAGTTAGTTTTCGTGTTTATTGTCAATAGACATTCTATGAGATTTATCTATAGTGGTAGTTATAATTACATCATCTACTTCTAATCAAGAATTTCAGTATAATTCTAGCAGTATTACTAATTTAGGGTTTAAAAGGGTAAATATATTTTAACTAGTGTTTCGTAGTTAAAATTTTGTTCACAGCGTTGATATTTATAGGGTTTTGCCGACTTTTCACGAGTTATTTAATTACCTACGGAGAAGAATTTTATGTTGGCTATATGCTTTATGCTTAGAAACATAACAATCATTCATTTCATACCACTCAATCAATCACACAAAATTATCCTAGTTATCCTAGGCTGGTGAATTTTCGTTTTTTCGTGGTCTGTGCCATTTTTAGCAGTACGATAAAGTGGATTGGTTGACAATATATTTTATTTGTATGTACATTTCTTGTTTAAATATTCACTTTGAATATGACTGAAAGTGAGTATGGCGGACGGTACTAACATCGTTGGACTTTTTTTCTCGCATTGCTGTTTGCTTACATGTTCAGAAGGCAGTATTTGTAACTTTATTAAAGAAAATGTTGTCGATACACACGATTTAATTGTAATTGTTATTCATAACAAGTTTATTTACACATAAAGCACATAAGTGAGCGTTGAGTTGGTTCGCTTATGTTAATGTTATTATTTCTTTGTTGCAAGTACTTAGTTTGTAATAATTATGTTTGAATAAACGACTGTTACTTTTTCTAGTTTCTTATTAATACTTCTTTTAGTTTATAACCGAGAAGGCAGATTAAATTTATCATTCAGATTTTAACCTAACTGTAGATCAAATTTGGAATTCGCTTGTAGCACAAGCCGAAGGCCGCAAAATACTTGGCGTTGTAAATGCTGACCCTTACAGGGCCAAGAGAACATTTGTTTTTATCCGACTGCGTCAGAAGCAGGGTAATGTTATTAAAGCGTATGTACGTATGTGTGTATGTATGTTTGTTTGTATTTATGTCAATTTCTTTGGCACGCGCTTGCGCGCACGCGCCCGAACGGCTTGACGGATTATGACGCGTGATATATCATTAGAATCGTCTTAGTTTGCAGAGTTGAAATAGTTTAAAAAAATGGCATCTGGAAATAGAGAAAGGGGGGGGGGAGACGAATTCTTTTACTATTACGACAATATGGGCATCAAATGTAAGCTCTCTAGTAAACAGACTAATCTAAATTTATATATTATAATACTTTTACTTGGCTATTTTGACAAAAAAAATCTATACATTTTAATATGTTACGGGTACTCACGATATGCGGTTTTTTGAATTTCTTTTTGCCGATATTTCGACCCAGTTGCATGGAACGTGGTCATGGCGAAACTGCGGACCACGATCCATGTAACTGGGACACCACCACTGCTCCGTTACAAAATGAATCTATTGGCCAAAAATTTGAAGTAGGTCGTTCAGAATTTTTCAATAGATTTTCGATGATTCAAATTTCCCAAGTCATATTTATTATACACGTGTTTGTTTTGGGGTTATAAGTGAAATATGTCTGGATTCGGACTTAGCAAATCGGGTTAAACAGTTTGAAAGGCCATATTAATATTCGGATATGAGCGCCATATAAATGGTTCTTGGCAAACTTACAGAGTAGCACTGCGGCAGAGATGAGTTATTGTCTTAAATGAGCGCTAGAGGGCGTTATTTTCTTTGGAGTAACATTTTTATTTACAGCTATATTTCATTAGCGAAACACAATAAGGTAAACCACAATTGATGTTTTTCTTATATTAATGTTTTATGTTTATTTTATTTTTTAATTTGTAGTGCAAAACGATCATGCGCTGGTGTGCATCACTGTCTATTTCTGATATTTTTACTAGATGATAAGCGATCACTGCCGCCTATGGACATCTAGAAACAACTTCATATAGAACAGGGGTTTTACCTGAACTCGATCAAAGATGCGTTCCTACTCTCGAGGACTGAGATGGTTGCGTGATATATAGCGGCAACCACACCCTTGCATTGAAACACAAAAATAGCTTCACGCTAGAAAAATATGTGGCGTTGGTACCGCCCCAGTCGAACTACACTGGTTTACCTGGCAAAACAAAAGTAAAACAAAAACTGTTCGCTGACATTCTGCCCCGATATTTAAAAAGGCTCATATTATTTTTTTATGTAAGTTGTTTATAGTGTGTAGTGTGCCACGTTTTGTATATACGTAACATTATGCTTTTATAAGTATAAATTATAATATGGTAAGATAAGTGGATACATTAGGTTGTATAGCTCACTCTCTAGGAGATTAGTAGTAAGTTAGTAAGTTAGCATGTAAGAACATAGAACTCACCTAAATGTGTATTACACCGCTGTAACCTACATGTAAACTTCATTACTGTATATTGTAACAACATAACCTGCCAGTTAAGACGTTATGTATGCAGAATGTGTTTCCTTGACAACCTGAGGTACCCTCATAACAAGTGATGGATTTAGAAAATAAGGCGCTACTGCCATTTTTTTCTTCTATCTCGTTTCGTTGCAATTTTAAAATACTGTGAATTCTGTCTATTCAATTAATGTAATTAGCATTGCTATCATTTTTTTCTTCAAAGTAATTTTCAAATTTCTTAAATATGTTATTTACATAATAGAATATACTTCCTTTGAAAGAAATTGAAGAAAAAAATCTGGCTGATGTGACTTATTTAAGCATTTTTTTCGCCGTTTTGACTTGTTAGATACGCCTCTTGCAACTATATTATAAGAATAATGTCACTGTTTGAATATTGCTCTGTGTTAAAAACAGTCACAACCGGAAGGTCGAACTTGTGTATTTCATACTTTTGGTGCGCATCCGGAAACTTTTGGATTTCTAAAATAGGAAAAAAATAGTGCTTCTTATTTTCTTCTTGTGAACTACTTAAATTTTCATATATTTGACGGTTTCTGAGGGTATTTGTTACTTTCCCAGTTGCATGGATCAATCAACCGTGACCATGGTTTATGCAAAAAAGATTAAATAGCGGCTTTAAATACTCGTTATAAATCTATTATGGATCAATTTCGTGATAAATATTAGTCTTTAACTATAATTATACATTTCTCCTTGATATTTTTTCTTTATTTTATATTTTTTGAAGTGAAATTTATTTAGAATCGTTGTGATTTGAAACTCAAAGAAACGAAAATGTGTTACGATGCTATTCGGCGCTCTAACTAGATGGCACTGTATCCTTTGATTCCTACCTCTGACTCACGCTAACGATTTTACTTTGTATCTTGAATAACAGCTCAGGTTTCGTACTTATTTTGATTATTTTCTTAAGTTTTATTTCTGTCCATCCATCCAGTCCATCTAATATGAAAGCAACTTAATGGGTATCTAAGTGATTTTGTGTAGTGAAGCGAAAAGAGAAACAAAGTTACTTGTAAGTTATATAAGTTAAAAAATACTTATGAAAGTCGGGTTTGGTCTGCCTGTCAGTTCACCTAACTTTACAGAAAGTGACATTTACATTAGGGGCGCCCAAGGTGGGATTTAGGATGTAACTAGAGCGCGAAAGATTAATATAAGGTAGGATACTTTATGCACAATATCTGACATCCTTGAGTTTTTCCATGTCTTAGTTTTTTACAATTTAGAAATCTATAGACTCTTCTCCCGCCGCTGGAAGTGAAAAAAATATACCATTTATACTTCCTATCAACTAATCTACCAAATCTAATAGGTTTCCGCGACATCATGGGCTCCTCTAATACTAAGTAAACAGTTCTTTTAATGTTAGTATAATAAAATATCATGGCAGATAAGTTACTTGACAGTTTTAACTTTTCCTAGAACTGTTACAATATAACCCATTACCGCCGTACCCGCGTGGTGTGACGGGAGTTTTGGGATATCTGTATTCTGTACCTAAATAGTTGCATATGAGAAGCTTATTTTTACTTTTAAAACGTTCGTAGACTTACATCGTTTTGAAAATATATACTAATTTTGTTTATATACGACTACATCTTTTTAAGCCTAGATCAAATTCTCACATGAAATAATTAACTTCAAATGAACATGACCTTATTCACTTTATCTTGAGGAATATAGGCCAAAAGTAAAACGATCCGTTAATTAAAGGAATTAGAAAATAATGAGCACGCCTACTGTTTATCCAGGAAACAAATTGTTCAGCGAATTTTGTTAAATTTCGATACAATTTGTAGTGAAATTTGACAAATTTGTAACAAACTTGCGGAGGACATTCAAGATAAATCAAATAATCTAAATATAAGAACTTCCATTACGAATATGAGTATATAGTATCAAAAATTATAAGTTCAAGATTTTTTTATGCATTTTAATGTAAACGAGCAAGCAGCCCACCTGATGATAAGTGGGTACAGCCGCCCATGGACATTTGTAAGCTACTTCATATAGAACAGAGGTTCTATATGAAGTCATTCACAGATGCGTTACTACTCCCTAGGACTGAGATGGTCGCCTCATATAAAAATGAGAGTGCCGGCAACCACAACCTTCCACCGAAACGCAAGAACTGCTTCACGCTAGAAATAGGTATGGCGGTGGTACTTCCCCGGTTGAACTACTTTGGTTCTACCACCTGGCACCTATTTCTGCCTCATAACAGTAGTGTTAAGCGCTGCTGTGTTCTGGTCTGAAGGGTGGTAAGGGAGACAAAGTTATCCGAGGCGTTCCAACTTAGTCCTCAGGGGCAGCAATGCATCTGTAGATAAACTCAGGTAAGCCTGATCCTATCCGACTAAAATAAAAAACACTAAGAAGATTAAAAAAGGCATATTTCTCATTCGGATAAGTAAAACAAAAATCAATAGAATATTTAACGATCTGTTTTAACAAAGCCGGCCCAAAACTAGTGCAACTTTTTAGAAATCACCGTTTTATTAACTTACAAGAACTCTGTAAAGTTCTATAAACTTTAATTACTCGATTCTCCGGATTGCGGTAAGATGAACGCCTAGAAAACTTCTGTATTTTTTCACTTTGGCTCTCGTTATTGAAAGTTCGAGAGATCTCGAACTTTATGTTCGGTGACGTTCTCAATTAAGATGCTGCGGTCGGCTGGGGTGGCCTAGATCGAAAATACCTTTATTTATTATTTAACTTTGTTGTCTGCAGGTTACATTTTGGTGGAAGAGTGTGGAGGAATGAGGCATTCATTATTCCTTGGGTCTCGTAAGCGACGCAAGCGTGATTAATTTCAGATTGAACCTACAATAGTTTTTAATGAAGTTGCTTAAAGATGTCCATGGGCAGCAGTTAACCATCAAGTGGACTGCATACTCGTTTGCTTTTTCAAAAAATCCCTTTTTAAATTAAATCAGGGTTTTGGATATATGGGGCAATAATTCAGATGGTAGAACCATTGTTGTTCTTTCTCCATTTTTTAAAATCCGCAGACACGTTCGTTCTCAAAAGCGATCAAAACAAAACTACTACTCCGATTTGAGATTTGAAATTTTGAAAGTAGCCGTCTATAAGAGCGTTCTAGACTATAGTAAATTATTTTTTTGGTAGTGGTGCTATCCGACGGTAAGGCTAAGTACTTATCGGACAGCCCTAGTAAATGTATAAATATTTCGAAATAACATTACCAACAATGTCAATCTTTCTAACTAGGTTAGAAGCAGAGGCGGTATCACCGCCACAGCAATTCTAGCGTGAAGCAGTTTTTGCGTTTCGTTGAAAGGCTGTGCTTGCCGGCTGACTTATGTGTGAGGAGATCATATCAGTCCTCAGGAGCAGCAACGCATCTGTGATCGAGTTCAGAAATAAACCCTTGTTCTATGTGAAGTCGCTTATAAATGTCCATGGGCGGCTGATCACTTACCATTAGATGGGCTGCAGGCTCGTTTCCTACTTAAATCTGTTAAAAATTTATGTGTGTTTAAATAAACATTTGGGGAAGGGAGATCTTCCGTCAGGGAGTTGATCAAACTTAGAGAGTGGCTGTGTTCCGACAGCCTCTGTTCGGAACTTGTATATAGGCAAAATTTTGAGAAAACTTTGATAATCTGATTCAGGATGCATTTGCGCATTCGTTTGATGAGTTACGGGAGCTCGCACAACCATTTGACTCTGCTACGAATGTATTTAATTCCAGTAGACAATGGCACAACCTTTTTATTTTGAATATTTAGACAATATTGGTTGGGTGGCAACTGATTGTATAGAACTTGGAACTTTCTCGATATAGCTGCCATTTACGAACAGCTAGCGTATTAAATAATAGATTATGTAATGGTATGTTTATTTGAGCAGTGATAGCCTAATGGTTGAAACTCGGCCTCTCAATCGAGGATCCGGGGTTCGAATCCCAGGCACGC
>DWNE01002959.1:0-17623 GCA_018249875.1 Cecropterus toxeus | reverse complement strand
TGAAGATAGTTCCTAATAAAGTCCACGAACGTCAACAAACAGTTTGATTTTTTTCTGTCAACTGATAATAAATATGGTGCTGGATTAGAAAGATATTTTGATGCACTTTTTTACAGTAATAGTTTAAAAAGTTTCAAAGAGATTACGCTATTAACAGAGGAAATAAGGTGGTATCCAGTATTAGGCAACTATCCAGTATTCGGTGCCGCTCCCTACCATATGTGGTTAGCCTCAGAGCCGATGTTTTCTTGAAGTTAGGACGCCTTGTGTGCCTGTCTAGTATATGTATGACGATGCTAACGCCTAACTTTACTATGGTAACCCTGTTAATATAAGTTTTGATATACCTAATACGTTTTGCAGGTGTAGTTAGGTACATCAAATGATCATTGTATACTTGGTATACTTCGATATCCTTGTAAATACATAAGCACTAATAACTAGCTCCGTAATCGTAAACAGCTGTAGCGAGGTGGATCGTCCGTGACGCCATCGCCATGACACTGATTGTGCTAAACACAAAAGCGTGTCGTATAGTTGTGCTGGTGCCAGCCCGTGAGCGTTCAGTCGACTTTTAAACTTTCGTCCAACAACGTACTCGATTTTCAGTGAGAACTGTTAATATAATTGGTGAAAATAGTGGTTTAATGTTTTGCAATTAGAGGTTAGTGCTTTGATACGTTCCGCGCGATGCCAGTTCCCCCCAAAAGTGGTATCGACAACGATTTATATTCGAGCAGGTGTTATGGTTTGTCATCAAATTAGTTGCGCCGTCGAATCATGAGAAATCTAAGAAATGCATTGCAGTGCAATAGTGCCATATATCCTACATTAACGTATGTTCCCCATTTTACCGCATCATATCAACGTTAACTCCATGAATGTTTCTATTCTATTGTTATGCGTTTCAGCATATATTAAAAAACTTAGTCACGTGTCTATGGTTGTTACGGTGATTACCGCACTAATGGCGTTCGCCTGATAAGAATGCAAAATACACCAGCATGAATAATACCTATATTTTTTGTAGGATGGCATTGTAATATATATTACAATGCCATGAAATAGTTAAAGGGATCAGTTTTGTTCTTTTTGACCCAAAGACTAAATGGCTAGTATATTATGGCTGGTTAGCATCGAGCACACAATGTAATTTACCAACTCAATAATGCCTAATTTAATTAATTTGAAATTAATTATAGGCAATGTTACGATTGAGTTAGTGTTTTGGCAAACAGCATAGTTGTTGATATTAGTATTTAACTGTCTGTATTCTATTGAATGGACTGTTTAAGTCTAGTCGCCATACAGCTGTGAAATAGTTCAGACTAACTTAAAATAGCAAAACCTGTTGAAAAATCACGAACATTTCCCATTTTTATACTTTTTCTATGAACAAGAGTTCTTTTTTATAACAAAGATTTTTTTGTTTTCAAACTGTTTTCTTCATTACAAAGCATAACTGTAGGCATTATTTCGGTAATAACAAAGATCTTTACTCTCGTGATATATAAAGGCACATATTTCCCTCGTAGAAAGACATTTTTCGGTTCTGTTCTCGAGTATATAGTATTAAACTGACTCATTGATCTTGGACTTTTTTAACAAAACGAAACATTATTTTACAACGTATTCATGTGTGAATTTCAGCTAATTTTGCCACTATGTACCCAATTGTTTGGTTCTCGGGATGATTTGTAATTTTTAGGTCTTTGACTCGTTGTGATCGAATGGTGGGCGGTTGGCAAGCGTCCCCTCTCGAAATAACATTCCGTGCGTCGTCGCTCGATACTAGCAGTTTTAATATTCAGCTATAGTGGGCAATATGGAATTTGGAAACTTCTTGAATATGCGGCAAGTGCTCAGTCACTATGCGAGCTATTGCTATACTTAGATAGTATCGTGAACTTGAAATGTTTGTTTCCAAGAACATTTATTTTTGGATTTCATAGATTATGCGGTACGATTGAATTGGGGATTAGGAATTTTAGCCGGAATCATTAGTTCAATTGAATTATTTAGATAATTCAGAGAAGAAGTAAAAGTATTATGGTCGTATTTTCATTAGTATCACGAAAATAGTAACTCAAGCGATTGCCGTTCAAATTCAATTTTGGATAGGATAGTCCTGACTGAAATCGATGTATCGCTCAGGGTTTAAGTCTCTTGAACATAAGTTGTGTGCATTTGTAGCAAATGCCATACGCTAGCAGAGATAAAGCAGATTAGATAAAAGATGCGAGGTATTTTGTAAGGTAGAACAAGTATGTTCGATCAGGTAGACACCACCGCTGCACATATATTTTATCTCAAGCGTTAAGCAATTCTTGTGTTTTGGTGGTTGAGTGGGTATCTACTATCTGATATATGATTATAACTTAACTATTTAAACTTAATTATACATACTTTAAATAGTTATGATATATCTGGAAAATAAGTAAGTATAGGTTATCGTCGTCAATTTCGTGCTACAATTTAAATGAATCTTCATCGACCTCGACAGTCTTCATCGTACCTTGTTGAAGTTTTTAAACCCGGTGAGTCATTGTTAGGGTGGAATATATCACTTAAAATTTAGATTTAGCTATATTTATTTATTGTGATAGCTTTTATCTTTTTCTTTTGTAATACTTAATGATGCAGCGTGGTGCAATATACCCAACTCATTTACAGATTGTTTTTATTAGATATCTACATATTTACATACTTATTCTTAGAATACCAATATCTTGTAATATCGTATTTATAATATCAAAGAACAACCCTTTCGGCTGTGTGTACCAGATTCATTGGTGGAATACGTTGCTCGGTTGTTTATCCCAGACTCGTTTAAATTGTGGATCTAATATAAGGACTTTCTATATATCTTTAATTAAACATTTGCAAAATGTTTCTTAAGCGAAAAGGGGTTGTTATCCGTTTTCATTTCAGAGATGCTACGCCATGCCTAAATCTCACTATCTTAAAACAGCAGGGTTAAGCTACTGCTACTGTATTCTGAAGAGCGGTAAGGCAGCAAACCGCCTTTTGCTTTAGAGAGGATCCTTTTTGTGTTTAAACACAGTTTTCCATAGGCAGCAATGACCACCATCAATTGGGATCATTTTCATAAAGGAATGTTTCGGTCGCGTTTCCCCAGTCACTCATAGATGGCATCCCTGTGCATGCCCTCAAGTCGGTTCCTCGCTACTGGGTCAAGGTTTATATTTCCGTTTGCATTCTGCGTATTAGAGCTTCTAAAAACGAGTATTTAGTCTTGTGTTAACGTATTTAAGATTTTTGTGTCTCGATTTTAGGCTATTTGTATGAGTTTGAATGTTTTTCTGTGCCTGTACATTTCTCTACGTTTTTGACTAAATGTTTTCTTTGTGGTTTTTATCTTTACCGGACAGCATGGATGGAATTACGAAACAATTTTTATCTCTTTACTAAAAGATATAAATTGCTTAATAACCTATTTAAACATTTCGAACATTTATAATAGAGCAAGGCTACAAAAATGCATCCTGCTGGCATTATCTCTGAGAAGTATGTTATAGCACTTTGCAAGCGCTATTCTTTCGCTGATTGCAGCGAAATAATAGCGCTTGCAAAGTGCTATAACGATATAATCAATGCGTTGTGTGGTACTTGTAATACTTTTAATCTGGCCAGACACTGAACACTCCATTCAGTGTCTGGCGACTTCGTCAAACTGTGATAGAACTGTCGTTTTTGCAAAATCTCCGGTTTACACATTTACACCGAGATTGAAGTAAGATTTTAAAGATGATAGCACTGTTTGTGGTTTAACTTCGGAAGCACAAAGCCACACTTTTATCTCCCTGATATAAGCAGTGTATAACGCCGTTGTGTTCTGGTCTGAAGAGTGTGGTAAAGGAAACATACTTATGCCGGACGTTCCAACTTAGTACTCACGAGTAGCAATGCATCTCTGGCTAACCTTAGGTAGCCATAGATGCATTGCTACTCGTAATCTACATGTCCTTGTGCGGCAGTCACCACCTGCATGTCCGTTTCATATTTCCATAAAATTGGTCTTCTTTGCGCGATAGTAACCCGCTTTACAAATCTAGAATAACAATTTTCTAAATAATTACCCCGTTTAGGTACAATTCCATAAACGTAAGATAATAAAGGTATTGATTTAAATCAGCTGTTAATAAGTACGTACTGATTTATGTTTTTAATCCGTATCAGATTTTAAAAATATATCCGATGTTTTGCTATTATATTAAAATATGTCTGATAAAAATAAGATCCTGATGGCTTATCAAAGAAATGTTTCATAATAACAACGTGATAATATGAGTTAAACATTAAGTTATGCTATCCTGCAAAACATTGAAGTATAGGTATGTAAAAATATAAAATATTCTCTTAAGACTTTTCTTTTTGTCCTTTATCTTTTCTTTTTATGGATGTATTTGTGTATGGTTCTCTTTTACGCAAAAAATACTGGTCGAGACGTTATTTGGCGTACATAATTCGCATGCTTATTGGAATATACTGACTTAACTCAAAAAAGATGATTTTTGGAAAATCGCATAAGACTTTGCAATGAGACCTTTTCGTACTTGTTGATGAATAAAATTAACAATTAATTAACGTCAGGGCGTCTACCAATCGTAATTTTAACGTAATTCAAACGGTAGACGGCGCTAACAGAAGCCTGTATCTGTACGTAACTAAATTTAAACTTATCTCTTAATGAGTCAGTGTTCCATTAAGCATGCGACTTAGACTATGACTTGGATTCACACATGGAGCTCATTATCGTTATCCAGGTGGTAGAAGCAGTGTCGTTTGACTGGGGAAGTATTACGGCCACACATATTTCTAGAGTGAAGCAGTTCTTGCGTTTCGTTGGAAGGGTGCGGTTGCCGGTTCACTTATATACGACAGATGTTTATGGGCGGCAGTAACCTCTTACCATCAGGTGGACTACATGGTCGTTACATGTATATCTTATTTTTATATGTATTTGTCGTTGTAGCGGCAATAGAAATACATCTCAGAAAATTCCAACTGCCTACCTATCACGGTTCATTAGATACAATCCTGGTGACAGACACACGGCCAGACGGACAACGGAGTCTTAGTAACTGATGAAGAGCCGTTTTTACCCTACAAATGGATACAGAACCCTAAAAAAACCATTGTTTCAAAGAGGTCAACGAGAGAAATCGCCAACTCTCACCATGTCTATTGTCTATCCAGTATATAATAGTTTATTAATAAATATCAGAATAAATATATGGTTCTAAAATACCCCTGATAAATGTCTAATAATATCACATCCGGTCACCTCTGTGATATTTTTATAGAATCTCTTTGTGTCTAAATTCGTCGGCCTTTACAGTGATCGAATGTCCTGTTTATTGATTGCAAAATATCCGATTTTATTTTTGTTCATTGACTTTCAGAAGGTCTTTGATAACCGCCGCGCGACGCGTCGAATTCAGCGAACCGCGTCTTTTATAAATAGTAACATGTTTAGTTTCCGTCCGAAGCCGACTTATTAAGTACTTATTTTAATCAGATCAGTGGCTAATTTTAGCAAGGTTACTCTCAATAACATTTCTGTTTACTCACCTTTGCGTGGATGTCTACGTACTAAATTCATTTTTTGTACAAAATTTGTTATCATTTAAAAAGAACATTTTTTTTTTTGTGAAAGGAAGTGTACTAGTATAAAATCATTAAAATTGCCGAAATTTTCCGAAATAAATAGAGAACAACAATGGCAATACGTATAGTTTTATTTCCCTTTCCGTTAAAGATTCATAGAATTAGAAATTGCTGATTAATTTTCGATGATGTTGGGTTCAAAACTGACGTAGGTACAATAATTGAGTCGTTAGTCATACGATTATTGTTGTCATAATTGTTTACTACGAGAATTGTAAGTGAGAAGGAATTAGTTTAGGCAGTAAAATTCTTGGCAGCTTCATCATTGTGTAGAAAAATGAAATACGCGTGGTCTCCGCGTGTTTGACCAGTGGCAGAACTGTCACTGACCTATTACATTAAAAATAGGTATATAATACTCGTGCGAAGTGATCGATCACTGAAGTATGGCATTATCAACAAGTTCCATTGACTTATCAACTCTTAAATCTCCTGATATAACGAAGTACACCTTTGCCAGGGGTACTCGCATCGATCGTTGCATCTTTTGCTAAAATGTTAATTTCAAATTGCAAAACTCGCTACTGTTAATTTACAGTTGAATGAACAAATGATCTGAACGTGTCTGTTTCCAATATGTGAATAGTGTGTTGATCAAGATGTCGATTAGAGGCGTGCCGGACGGTTCCCGATCTCCTCGCATCATTACTGATTCGTTTTTTGATGATGAAGGTAAGTCATTATTATAACTGAGTTTATCATTACAAGCATTATATAAAGTGATTCAAATCATACCAATTATGTTATCCAAATGCATCAACCCATTATTGTCTCGCTGCTGAGAAATGGTCTTCTTTCAGAATAAGAGAGATTTAGGTCATAGATCAATGCGCTGGCCGAGTGCTAATGAATACATTTTACGCACCTTTAAGACCTTTTTGTATTTTTTTAGATAACTCTTAGTTTTGTAGGTTTCCTAACGATGCTTACTCTACGATTACTATACGATGATTACTTTTATTCCTCATTCCTTTTATTAACTATTTCAATAATTAATACCATCTACTTTCAATGCTATTGCTACTTTGCAGAATTCCGGGTAATAATGCATCAGGTCAATGATGATATGAAACATGATTTATCCAGCATAATTATAGTTTCTGTTGTTGATCGAGATGAAAATTTTCCTTAACAATTAGCTTCGGTGCAATCTTTAATAACGTGGAACTCGTTTTATGAGATAAGCAAAGATTCTGCGAGATTGCATGTGCGTTTGGAAGCTTTTAACTTACCGACATTTTTTTTTTGCAAAAAGTACACCCCTATTATAAGTTACTTCTGAAACGATAATAATAAAAATCCTAATATATTTTCGTCTTGCCAATAGATGACAGTATTCCGCGACGGTAAATAAAAATTTAAATGTCATCCTTAATACTAAGCATGTTGTTGTAGAAATAAATAGATAAAGCTAAACAGAAAGATAGACTCAATTTTATATCTCCCGTTCTCGTCCGCTGGTTGCAAAATGTTGGTTTAAGAGTTTAAAACTATGTGGATCAGTTGATCTATTGTAAGTAGAGTATATATGAAGTATCATTGCTAATACAGTTCTTGAAAAGAAGCAGAGTAAGACTCTATAAGGGTTGCAGCATCTTTTCTTTCCTTACTTCTCTCCTACGATTTTCACGGGAAAAGAGGGAGTCACGTTATCCAAGACCAATTTAATCTAGATTCATTTTGCTCAAGCTCAATAAATCGATTTTAACCTCGTGGATTGAATTTGTAATTTCAATAAGTTCATTGTCGAAGAAATCAAGGTACCTAACGGTTTTAAACAGTTAAATTAAAAAAAAAATACACATACATACATACATATATAACTCTTCTGAAGAGTGATGTCTTGAATGTATGGGAATACTTATTGTTTAAAGTATTTTAACTCACAATTAAATAACAAATTAAAGCAAATAAGTAATATGTATATATTTTTTTTTCGGTAAGTCCACCCACAAAATAAATATTAAAAAATTTAAATTTACCACGAAATATTAAAAAATTTAAATTAAAGTCAATAAAAAATCTCCTTCGAGCCGGATTTGAACCAGCGACCTATGGATTTCAACTTATGTACCTCTACAGTCCACCGCTCTACCAACTGAGCTATCGAAGGCACATGTGTAATTCTGAATTTTTCCACTCGGCAACGCGGTACGAAGCAAATAATTTCCTTTCACAATGTCTTACATGGCGGCTAGCATGTGTTTGCACTGTTTGCGTTGTTATAAACGATACCAACAGCAAACACATCTAATTGCGTTTTTAAGAATACCAATTGTACTATTATGGTAGTAAAGTGTCCTAGCAAAGTATCCGGGCCTCTTTGTCACTTTGTTGAGGGCACGCTAATTCTCGAAGGTTGTAAGTCCATAGTTTTTGTAACGCGGGAGGGGTTACAGTTTTGGGGAGCAATATAGAAGTAAATGTTTTGGTTTTATGGCAGTTATTCGATACTTTTCAAAATTGTCTGTAAGGCCACCTAATGGAAAGTAATCACTATTGCCTGTGGACATTTGCTACAACAGAGGAGTCGCAAATGGATCGCTGGGTTTCTGAAGACACAAATAGTTAAATATGTGTTCCGATTAATATCATACAATTTTATCACAGCAAAATGGTAGTAAAGCAAGCAACTGATGTATAACCGTTGCTTTAGTTTATTTTGACGTCATTAGCAAGATTTATATTTTATCTTGTGTTTCCTTACTAAACCTACTTATACTAAGTCACCTCGTAACACAAAAAGTAACGAAGTTTATAACGATAGGAGAGGACGCTTAGTTCTACAAGTTATCTAATTACTTGAATGTAGCCCTAAGGAAACTTCATGCGTAGTTCGTAGATAATGTCTAGTCTTCGAAATTATAAAGATAAATCTCAACAATATTTTCGATTATCTTCTGAGAAGATTGTTTTACTTGGATTGGATCACTAGATTTTCGATTTTGTTCGTGTGTATTTTTATATTTTATGAGATGGAAACTTTCGTATACTTAATTAGAATTTTGTAAACATAATAAATATGTTTCATTTTACTGTTATGGAGTGAATTTTATAATCGCGCTAATACCTTGCTATTTTATTATATTTGAGTAACTAATGTACGTGTAGTGTTTTTGAATTTTCATTTTTTGTCCAAAGCGTTCATATTCGGTTTTAAATTGAAAAGGTTTTAAATATAGAGCTACCTTGTCGCTTCTTTCTTAACCGGGACGCAATGCGACGTTCCCTCTTTCGAAAGAAAATACTTTTCCATATCTATGTACTTATAACGTGACCTGATTATCGGTATATCTTTTGTTATGACCTAATTAGTAGAGTGAGATGAATTCAAACTACTAAATATCACTGTTTCAGTCATAAGCCAAGGCTGAGGTGGGTCAGGGTCCCAAGAGATTCAAAAAATGTCTTATACAATGGTTTTCTCTCGTTTAGTGTTGCCAATGGAGGGCGAGCTGCTCTCTCTCTTCGGAAATGTAAAAACCAAAGCACTGGTTGAAGCTTGGGTCAATGGTCGGGTCCTAGGTTCGAATCCTAGGGATGACTGATTCATAGTTATGGGCGTCTTAAAAATTTATTAATTTTTCATTCACTTAAATTGTGAAGGAAAACATCACCCATTCGCACTTGGCCAGCGTTGTGAACTATGTCCTAAATGACTAAGATCCTACTTACAATGAGATGTGACTCAACAATGAGATAATATTACAATGATGAAGATTTACTTGTTATATTGTTTATCAAGTACAAATATGGATCGCTGGCAATTCATCAGTTCAACAGTACGATTGCTTGAGAGGTACGAACGCTACGGGAGTTTCAGCGCCTCGGATTACTTCTGCTCTAATAACTTCGTACATAATTCCAAGCCAATACGTTACTGTTCTTTAAGAACTGAAGTATCAATGAATGAGAATTTATATACTCTCAGTATATCTTTTCATATGTAACGGTTCCTCACGTGAGGTTTTAGTATTGTAATTAATTTCGCGATAATATTATCCTAAAAATCCTAAAATCTTGTATCAAGGTTTATTAATACAATGAGGTTAAATAGCATCTATTTTATTTGATTCTGGTTAAAAGATAATTCAGATCATGCCATTATATTAAGTTTCTAAAACTGTTATACTTATTGTTTTATAATGCATAAAAGGAGCGATGAAAATCTTATTTGGAAGATGGTGGAACTAAAATGGTTTGACCGGAGAGGTATCAACGCCACACCTATTTCTAGCGTGTAGTTCTCATGTTACGCGAGAGCGGTGTGGATACCCGCCACGATGAAAGCCTGACCTTCACACAGAAGTAAAGTTCTTATTAGTTAGTTTCGGATATTCATGAACGGCAGAGATTATTTGCCATTAGGCAAACTGAATGCTCTTTTGCCATATTAATATTACGAAAAAATATCTATAAAACATGCTGATGTCATCCGAAAACCAAATGGATATTCAACCATAGATGCATGTTACTGAATTAGTACTGTACTGAGTTAGTAGTTATCGGTTATCGGATAAAACTGTTATACCTATACATCCCATGATTTGATCCAGCGCAAAATTCAGGGAATATAAAGACTACTTAGGCATTTTTGTATTTTTTGTTACTTTTAACTTCGTTTTAACTTATTTATGTACTAAAGTTTAGTATATAAGTAATTGGAAGGCATTTATTGATAAGAACGACATTGGTATAAATAACGAGAAGTGGCATCTCGTATCTTTGTCTACACTTTAGCCGTCGTGCGAACCCGGGCAGCGTGGCATGTGGCGCGTGGTAACTGGTAGTCATAACCATGCAAAAATCCTCGGGTGTGTCAAACGAAACCAGACAGTTAGTCCGCGAACGGCAGCCGCGCACGACGGCCGGCCGTGAACTACCCAACGTTCCAATCGCGTCGCGTGGCACGATAAATTCCAAAATCAATCGTAGTTTTAATTTTTTTAAGTTCCCACGACACTGTGACCTGGAATTTCATACATCCTTTATATTTTTTTAAACGAATTCAAGTTATTGCTTTACGGAATTCCTACACATACTTTGTTTTGATGTAGTGCAACTTAACAGCTGTTCATTTGGTGTATTACGATTCGTTATGCTTAATGTCCACACATTCGTGGTTTACGGATCTGCACATCCTCCATCCATGCGGATCTCTTTTTACAGTGGACGTGGTATTCACTAATTAACGCTTAATTACATGGCGGTTTATAATTTATAGGAAGCTTACAAAGTTTTGTGTTATTTTAATCATACATTGCAACATCCGTGTTAATAATATTTTTATCATTGGCTTTACAAAATATTTCACACCCAATAAAATTAGATTTAAAATATATTTATGTTTTTAAATACGCTAGTTTTTGTTATGCCATTGCAATATATATATTTTTTAATATGAATATCATTAATTTATTGTGCGTTATTGTAAAATAAATGATATAGCAAGTATATTAAAAATAATAAAAAATAGACATATTTAAATATTACCATATTAATGAGTACTAGTGCTATTAGCAATTAATAAATGCAGTTCTTTGGTAAATTTAAAAATAGAATTAAACATGTCTATGTGTTACTACGATCAGCAGTGTGTGCGGTGACCTCTTATCACGCTTAACCCTGCGTCGCAGGAATAACAAAATATTGCGTCACAGAACACGTAATTAGCACGTTCTGTTCTAAGCGAAATTCGCAATTGATTTTGTAATGGAATAATTTCGGCTGTTAAGCACGATTTCCACATTGTTTTATTTTGTTTAAAATATATAATCATTTTAATATAAGTTTTACTTTATGTTATGTTTATGCATACTTTTCATTTTTATTACTTGCAATTAAATGACAATTTATAGGCACAACTTATCTTAATAACTCATTCAACGTAAAATCTCCATAACGTATTTAGAGTATCGGAACGGGTTTATCGCGCATTGGAAAGTTAAACGAACATGAAATGGTTATCATATTATGAACTTTTAAAAGTATGTTATGCTGTGATCAAATATTATACATTCGGATGTTTTTAAACTTTGTGTATGACCTATAATATTGATAGGTTTCTTATGTTTGCTAGATATACATCAGAGGGACGCGATTTTTTTGGCGTACCTACTTTAAATATATTTAAGCTAGTGAATAGCAAAGCATTGCAAGTTGCTCCAAAGCCTTAAAATCGTCACGGATACTTTTTTGTCTAGTTCAGGTTATAATCTAATGAATAAATTTAAATATGAGATGAAATTGTTTTTTTTTTTTTTTTTTTTTTTTTTAATTGGTTTTTTTAATATTTTACTTTACACTTGGTTTTTAAATACATATTATTGGGATATATTTTTTTAATTGTTATATTTAAAATGTTTTTACGGCTTTAGCTTGCCTCTTCAAGCCTAACTTAATTAATTCGCGGCCATCTTCTTAATAATTGTTAAGGCTAAAATTAAGAATGTGTTAGGTTGCATTTTTATTTTTAAAACATTCGTAACTCTATGGTTTCGTGCTGAGGCTGGCACCGTGGCATAGATAAACAAATCGTCATCACATTATTCAAAGCACACCACACAACCATTGTGATGCGGATTATAGCTCTCGAAGCCATGTTACGATACACCATACCGTAAATAAAAACCGATATCATTATTATATCATACTATATCGATATACTAATAAGATATCCTATTGTCATACTCTTTGATATATAAGTTTTTAAGGATTAGTATAGATTATTAAAGTATATGGTCTAATATTTTTTGACTGCTCCATGAGCTACGGTATCTTCACTTGATGTTGCCCCAATCATTATTAACTTGACAACAGCTAAACAATATACAAAAAAATAAGTACGAAACTAAATTTGCATCGGCGCACCGTAAAAACCATTCTCAATCTTATATACGCTACGTCTCGCTCCGCTCATAGCGCTAACTGAGGTGAGAAAGAGACGAAGTGAGTCAAATTACATGCGTCCACAAGTGCATTTGTTATCGTTTGCAACTGAATCTATTGATAACACATACACCACTGTTCATGTTGTATCGATATAAGAAAATAGTACAATATCGGCATAAAAACCAAATATCGGCTACTAACCGTATTTAAATGAAACTGAAGCCGACCACGTCTACCTACGTTGGAAAATCGGCCGCCTTATCCGATAATATCAAGGCTGGTCAGCATAGTTTGTCCTAGCAAACAGATAAATACAATACCTAACAACCTCTGCCTTGTGAGTTTACAGTAGCCGAGCTAAAAATAGGTCTTAGTGTGTATAACCACATATAAGGCAGTTTTTAGAGCTCTAAAAAGCTACCTTTTGTCTACGTCTTGATTAACGAGTAGGACCTTTTACTATCTTTTAAATTCTACTGTTTTACAGAGTATTATTATGAGAGGAAGTTAGCTATTTACAGATAATACTTATATTTGTCTAAAACGTCCGTCTAGAGAGATTTATTTCTATCATAATTTAGACAAAACGAACAAAGTTTAAGAAAATAGTTTTGCTACTTCGATCAAATATGTACTAGATTAAGGGTTACGGCACCAAAAACGGCAAGAGAAATAAGAACACAACATGAAATTGTGGTCTTATTTCGATTTAGTATCGTCCAACTATAGCCAACGAGCGGACGCGTTATAATGCCTCAGTGTGCTTTAAAAAAAATATATACAACAATAACGTTGGCTTTTATTTAAATGCTTTTGTGACATAAGCCACATTTTTATTTCTGTATATATCGCAATATATTCTGTAGAATAGCAAACTCCTGCCATTTTTTTGAGCTGTATTTGTATGCAACGCTTAATCTAATACATATTTGATCAAAGTTTTGCTATCATAAAAAATAAACGCATTACGCTGGAATTGGCAATTATTTTTAATTGATCTAATAAACGTGGATTTTATTTATTTTAGTGTATTTACATCACCGATACTAATAAATAATTATAATACTTACTAAAAGTCTCTCTGTCGCGATTGCAAACATCGGAATATACCCACAATAGTAGTTAAAAACGCGTAGAAGTAATGACTCTCCTACAAATATTAAATTAGATACAGTTTTATTATTCTATGGACTCTCCTTCGCTTAGTAGGTTAGGCAAATCGTAAATTTTTATAAAGCTTTGTAGCCGCTTCCACTAAGACCAAAAAAGAAAGACAATGTCTCCAGATACTTTTCTTTGAAGTTCAACATAAACTGGGTAATAGTTTAATTTCAAAATTGCGATTTTTATTCTATGCATTGTCAATTTATATTTGTCTACTTAACAACACAGATTCCCAAACAGGATAGTTTAAAGGGTTCAGAATAAAGAATAATACAAATTTCTATCATTTTTAGAATTATTGTTCAAAAAGTTTATCTATATAACGTTTTGAACGTTATAAAATAAATGCAAATCTTGCCTAGATATCAAGCAAATACATGTGTACAAAGTGCCTAATTCGTTCGCAAAATTTGTGTATTTGGTAACAGCAGTTATTTATACGAAACTAGTTTAGACCTGAATTACTTCACTCGCCAGGCTACTGAAATTCACTCTGACACGCCACAGTAATAAAGTCCGCAGCAATATTGTCACAATAGAATTATTAATTATTATATATATAGCCTAAAGCCTTCCGCGATAAATTTACTATTCAACATAAAAAATAATGTCTGCGAAATCCAACCGTGAAAAATTTTTTTGCGTGAAAAAGTAACAAATGAAAATCATCCTCACAAACCTTTGCATTTATAATATTCATACTAAGACTAATAAGTTTGTATGACTTAATTTGAAATATTTAGGTACTAAAAAGATAGAAAGTAAAAAGTGGTCAGACTAAAAATAATCACACCACGGACCATTGTATTTATTATATTGAATTTAATGCTCTATGGTAGATTTCGAGAATGTTGGTAGATGTTCACCGTTCAATCACATTTTATGTGATTCCGAGTAATTACTATTATTGGTAAGTCTGTTGTGGTACATACGAGTCTTTACTTTGTAGTCGATGAGTCATTACTTAACTGAGATTATTCTTCGCACTGATCGTAATCTCAACGATTTGCATTTATATGCGTAACTCGTAACACGGTACGTCGGAATATTACGAATTCTCCAATATTGTGTTTGTAGTACTTTGTCTATCTTTTTCGGTTTGCGGGAAATAATAAGATTGTCAAATAATATAATATTTTTATACGAAATTAAAAAGATTTTTGTTTGTAATTACAACATCTTTACTTTTATTTTGCGCCAGTATTTCTCTATTTCATTGAACAAATGTTTGACATGTAAAGCGACCACAGAGGAGAATGGTCTCTCCTACCAGCTTTAAATTAAGGGAGCTCCCATACAACAAACGTGATTTTATTTGCCGTTTTTATAGATAATGGTACCGAAACCGTTGTGTGCGGGTCCGACTCGCACTTGGCAGATTTTTTTTTATTTTGAACAGTGCCCCTAGGACGAATTTATTACATTTCATTAAAACAAAGATTTTTTTTTTTGGAAACGTAATAAAATTATACTAGGGGAACAGTAACGTCTGTAGCGTTTCTTCAAACGGTTGTCTAGTTTCTGATGAGATTCCGATCGTCGCAGTGTCACGTACATACACGTAACATATTTCGTGTTGCTGATAAACTATCTGTAACTCTTAAAAGGTTACGGGGATGTCGATAACCGGTTGCCAACTGCTGTGTTGATAACGCGTGACGTAGTGGGTCCGAGCCTATATGCTCTCTCTCTCTCTCTGTGCACTTAGAAGCGCAAAAGTGGTATCTAATTCCGATCTATTTCCGATCCGGTGGAAGTGTAAGAAAAAATACTATAAATGACTAACCTTTTAAGGGTCCGGAAACCTTAGGAAATTATGCATCTTATATTCTAAGCCGAATAATGGTAACTTAGTTTAAACATATTATAAATCTAGTTTGAAAATATCCTTTTTTTTTCATACAAGGAAACGAATTTCACAAATCATCAATTTTCTCGAATCTTATGTACTTTAAAAAATTAATGGAGATATACCACTTTTGTGCTTCTCAGGGCAGGGTGTGGATCTATACGTAGAGCCGTAATCGGCCCTTCTTGTGTATAACACTCGTGCCTTTAGTATAAGTTTTCTTATCTTTCCTCAAAACAACCATTGCTTACGTTTTCGATACATTGCAATTTATGTTGCACTTTTACTTTATCATTTTATGTTATAAGTTGAAATGAACTGAAATGATGCACAAAAACATGACCAATGGTTGTTTTGGAAAAATATAATAAACTCGTACTAATTTCACTACAGAGTCCACAAACCGCAGCTTTTCCTACGTAATAAATCAACGCAACATCTTTGTGCTTCAATAAGGTCTCATGTAGACCAATATCCCATCACTGGACACCGTGTTGGCTACAGATGAAGTGACGTGAACATAGTGATGTATAGCTTCGACAAGGACCTCTGGCACGTCCGGAGTCGTGTGCAGTCCGAGACGCAGGAGGACAAGACCGAAGCACAACGTAACTATTTTATTTTACAAATTCTCTTTCTAATAATAAAATAAATAAAAGTTGCGCTCCCTCAAAATTAACTATTGACAGTCGCGAAATCACAAATTTAAATGATATATGTGAAGCTTTCAACAAATACTTTTCTAATGTTGGATATACGCTAGCAAATCAAATACCTCTTCCATTTCATAAGAATATATTAACTCCAAATCCAAATCAAAGTACCCCAATTAAAGAATTATCAACTTTTGTACCAGTAACTGAAAATGAAATAATTAAAATAGTAAATAATCTAAAAAGTAACTGTAGCGTAGGAGTGGATGGCATAAATACAAAATCAATTAAATGCATAGTGGATAAAATTTCTAATAACTTTACCGGATGTATAAATAAACTGTTGTTTGAAGGAATATTTCCTGAAACTTTAAAAATAGCAAAAGTTACACCCATATACAAATCAGGACCAAAAACTGATCCCGGAAATTATCGACCTATAGCTGTTTTACCTGTGCTATCAAAAATAGTTGAAAATTTTTTATATAATAGATTAGATAAATACCTAAATTCCATTAACTTCCTCTCTGAACGTCAATACGGTTTTAAATCAAAAAGCAATACTCTTGCTGCATCAATAGATTTGGTCACAAAAATAAAACATAATGTAGATTGTAAGAATATTGTGCTCGGCATATTTATTGATTTAAAAAAAGCTTTCGATACAGTTAGCCACAAATTACTTTTAAAAAAACTAAAATCAATAAATGACACGGGCCAAGCTCTAAAAATGTTCGAATCATATCTGACAAATAGATCTCAAATTGTCAAAATTGGTGACACAAAAAGTGATGCACTTCCGAATCAATATGGAATTCCTCAGGGATCAATATTGGGCCCCCTACTCTTCTTAATTTACATAAATAGCATACAGGAACTAGGATTGCAGGGTCATATTACCCTTTATGCAGACGACACTTGTCTCTTCTATTTCGGACCTAAAATTGATAGACTTATTTCACAAGCTCAAAAAGACCTAAATACACTTTCTACATGGCTACAGTATAATTTGTTAACAATCAATACCTCAAAAACATGTTACGTAATATTTAAATCGAAAAACAAAGTTATACCACCTCATAATCCCCTTTTGATAAACAACATACCTATTCAACGAAAATATGAAGAAAAATACCTCGGCTTACGACTAGACTGCAATTTAAGTTGGAATTCTCAAATAGAGCATATTAAAAAAAAATTAGTATCACTTCTTGGATCAATTTACAACTTAGGTAAATGTATACCAAAGACAATAAGACACACAACATATAACGCTCTAGTTAAACCTCATATACTGTACTTAATTGAAATATGGGGTAATGCATCTAAATCAAAATTGAATGAAGTCCAAATTCTACAAAATAAAATAATAAAA
>DWNE01002958.1:0-17623 GCA_018249875.1 Cecropterus toxeus | reverse complement strand
CGCAGGATAGAGAGCAGTGGAGGCATTTGGGGGAGACCTTTGCCCAGCAGTGGGACAACATAGGTTATTAAAAAAAATGGCTAAAACAAAAACTCTAATGATCAGATATATAAAGTAAATTTTAGTTCCGCTAACTCTCTAAAGATTATGAATCTTATGCGTCATTACGGTCTTTATTTAAAAAGTAGTTTTATCTATTTTGTGATAGTCAAAAACTATATTTTACTTGATAATTCAATGTTGAATTTCATTTCCATTTTATCTAATTTATAATTTCTAACATTTCCAGGAATACGATCCATTAGATTGTTGTGACATGCACGAATTCATTTCACCCTCTTGGAGGTCGGAGTGTGCTTTTGAAATGACTTGGAATTCAGAAACGCGATTGAGTATTAAAAATACAACAGGTCCTACCATCACAACCACTACTGAAAATACGAGTATTTTAAAAGCAAAAGATATTAAAATGGTTCCCCAATCGGTAAGTTCTTTAAGCTGCTATCAAACTTTTTGATATAATATTTTTTCCGGGAGTTTAAATTATTTATCTATCTCGTATTAATTACATATTTGTAACTTCAGTCGTTTAGTTTATAAAAAATGTTTAAAAAAAGCTGGACATATAAAGCCTCTTTTAGCTACTTTAATTAATTTACAAATATACCATTTGCACGACATCATGTTAAATTTTTCAGTGGAGTTCGTAATAATACTCGTACAAAGCGGAGTGCTTCGAAGACCTTAAAACAATGGAAATATGAACATAAAGTTTTTAACATTCAATGCTGATTATAGCTATTGTATATTTATATATAGATTATAGTTATAGTTATAGCTTTAAGCAATTAACGCTTGAAGTAATGGTAACAGTATGCGAAAAAGTGTTTTCGAATTACTACATTTTTGCCTTTATATTTTCAGTGTGCAGATAATAACTGCGTCTTTAAAGCCTTAAACATCGTTGACGATGACGGGATCGTTAACATCGATGCTTTCTCAAAACTTCTGAACAATTTGACTGACATGCATCCTGCCTGGATCAGAGCTAAGGGCAGAGTTCTTACTAAGTGCCTAAGCAAACCCATCAGAGACTACGACTATGATTGTCAAATTAACAAAGTTCTGGCTTGTACCTTCGATGTTCTCTCTGAGGTAGTTTA
The DNA here is from genome assembly GCA_018249875.1 of Cecropterus toxeus. Taxonomy (NCBI): domain Eukaryota; kingdom Metazoa; phylum Arthropoda; class Insecta; order Lepidoptera; family Hesperiidae; genus Cecropterus; species Cecropterus toxeus. The sequence goes on along the minus strand of DWNE01002958.1, from coordinate 16,460 downwards.
TCTATACTAATATTATAAAGCTGAAGTGTTTGTTTGTTTGGTTGAACGCGCCAATATAAGGAACTAATGGTTTAAATTAAAAAATATATTTTTGTGAATAGTCCTTTTATTGTCGATGGCTATAGGTTTCTATATAACATCACGCTGTTTGTTTGTTTTATTCCTATGTAGTAGCGGGCGAAACCGCAGGGCACAGGTTGAATATTCTGAAATGAAATTATATTTCATTTCAGAATATTTAACAAGGAGTTCTTAACGAATTCTTTTTGGGTAAGGTTAGTTACATTTTAATAAACTGTTTTGTGATGGAAATATTTTGTAATTTGTAATACTTTTCTTTCTTTTTTAAGTAATACCTATAATTAAATCATTTTTTTTTCTCAGAATTGTCCAAATTCAAAGTCTACTGATGTTTGCAGGTAAGTGACGATAACAAAACTTGATGGAATTTCAAGTAAAAGTCATATTCTATGATATATTTAAAAAATGTTTTACTTTCAGACATAGTGGTTCGACTTATAACGAAGTCATTTGTCAAATCAGTTCATCAAAATATAGACCGGTAAGTTACATATTAACAATTTGTTTACAACTCTTAATTCAGGCAAAGCAAATTCTGGGCAAAAGGTGTGTAGGCCGCCCCCTGACCAGGTGGACTGACGACCATAAAAAGGTGGCGGGTAACCGCCTAATTCAGATAGCTTAGGACCGGTCGGAGTGGCGCCGATTAGGGGAGGCCCATATCCAGCAGTGGACACTCAAAGGCTGATAGATAGCTAGATTACAACTCTTAATTGAAAAGAAATAAAACCGTTCATTTTTTCAGAAAAACCGCAGACATTTTTGTGGGCTACCAAACCTTGTGAATCATGAGGTCTTACTTCAGTGCAACATGAATTCTCTCATACACTTGGAGTATGTTTCTGCAACTACATCCAAGCCGAGATCAGCTTTAAGTTCCGTGACATCAGGGGTAAGATTTTATGTGGACATCACATACTTTTCTACCACCACCCCATGTCCTTGATATGAAAATGATTAATCCATCACTCATCCCTCATCATGCTGGCCAAGTGCGAAATGGTAAACTTTATATTAGCATGGTTTGTATAAATTCACACATCTTTAAAAACATTTATTTTCAAGCATACGCATTGTCACTTTCTTTACCTTAATGGTATATTCTTTCTATTTTGGTAGTCCATGGTATAGATCTTGTCAAACTAAGGGTGCACTTAAATCTATTTACATTTCATGATTCACTTTACCTTCTTTTATTATTCTTTTGATATTATCTTACAGTGCAAGGATTCCACGCCATCCACCATTTGCTTGCTGGATAAAATGAACGTCCTTAATAAGTACAACTTTATGGATTACTTCAAGATGAAGGACAGAATTCGGACGTTCAGCTATGGAGAATGGTTCCCATACAGCAAAGCATTTGCTGCAGCATTCCAGACAGTGCCTCTGTATAGAGATCACTGTAGTTCACCAAAGAAGTTGCTTAACGTTATTGATATTATGCTTTTGGTAAGTTGCGCTTTTTTATCAAATTGAAAGAAAATAAGCAGATAGTAGAATTTGGCTCACTTATATATGTGGCGACAATCTTAATTCTTACGAGTAGCGACGCATCTGTGATCGACTTCAAATAGAACCACTGTTCTATATGAAGTTGCTTACAGGTCAAAGAGCGGTAGTAACAACTTACCATCAGATGGACTGCGTGCTCGTATGTTTTTTCAATCTGATAAAACATAAACCTTGATTGATCAGACATCATTGTCACTATTTCTGCCTCATAAAATTTAATTGACAGGCGGTGGAACCAATGGAGTTCAAGTGGGGAGGTCCCACCGCCACACCTATTTCTAGCGTGAAGCAGTTCTTGCGTTTCGGTGGAAGGGTGTGGTTGCCGGCTCACTTTTATATGAGGCGACCATCTCAGTCCTCGGGAGCAGCAACGCATCTGTGATAGAATTCATAAAGAACCTCTGTTCTATATGAAGTTGCTTACAAATGTCCATGAGCGGCAGTAACGACTTACCATCAGGTGGGCTGCTTGCTCGTTTGCTTATTTAATATCAATAAAAAAAAATGAGCGTTGTTATAGGGAGATTTGGCCTTCCAACTAAGTTATCAGGGGTAGCAAAGTATTTGCTTTCTATTCTGTTAAGACTTTAATGCTAGATGGAGATGATTACAGATTCATGAGGGTAGTGGGTTCTGTATCATCATCGTTATCATCAGGTTCTCCAATTACTCCAAATAAAAAACAATTCCATTTAATTGCAGACTTGTCCAGCCTCGAAACGGCGTAATTCTCCACAATGCGACAAACTTTTTTCCGATCTCACGAAACATATCCCAAAGAATGGGACCCAAAACGAGCAGCTAAACAAGCACTTCGGCCACGTCTTCCTCACGAATCAGCACCTGGATATAGGGTTGTCCCCGCGGAGAACTTTCACCAACCCGATGTTCGATTTCGGAATGTTTAACTCCCATAACGCACCTCCAGTGCACATCATAGACTTAAAACCCACAGAGAAGCCGTTAGTGTTGTTGCCAGTTTACCAAAGGCCATCTTTTAAGTTGTACAATGAAGACCAAATTTTGAGAAACGCCCCCATTACGCCTAATTTGGTTTAGATTATTTCTTCTTATTATTAAGATGTAGATCAGCAGTCGGCAACCTTTTCGGCAAAACGGGCCACATGCTCTTCATGAGGTAATGATGCGCCCCATTTGGCAATAAATATTCAACGATCAAGTCTAGAATTTGTTGGAAAAAAAGGTTAATCAATAAATTGTTTATATTTTCGTATTCGTATTATATGGAATGCGGGCGAGAAATAAGGTATACTAGGAAGGTCCACGGGCCACAAGTAGAGGTTCTAGAGGCTCGGACATCGGGTTTCGGCAAGCCGATGTCCGAGCTCCTAATGTAGACTTATGAAGAATATGGGACATGAACAAATCAGGATTGCGATACGTAGATGTGTGTTTCCTCTGCCTGATTTTATATGGCTAGTTCTGTTCATTTAAAAAATAAATCAATCAGAAGTTGAATCAAATACGATCATAGTTGCATAAGTAATATGTGAGAAAGAATTGTAAATAATAAATATGTACATGGTATGCCTTAAGTACCACTTGGACAGGACTTGTTACATTGCAGTAAAGAATTTTTTTAAATGGTCTGCTCTCAGTGCTTTCCAATCGGTACATTCTATATTATTGATACCAAAGACATTATATTACCGTGAACATTATATATTATTAAATGGATAGTAAAACTCAACATAATCTGTGTGCTCACAAACTCAATTATATGAAGTTAAACACATAGGTAGGTTTTTATAAGCGGCGCTGGCATAGAAAGAATCTATTTTTTATATTTTTTTATTTGTTGTATACTAGTTAAATCTTAAGCTATGTTTTGTATAAAATATATGAAAATAAATTATAAAAAAATATACATGTTTTTTTGTATTAACAGTGAACTTTTTTTTTTCACAAATTATATTAAATAGCAAACAAGCAAGCAGCCCACCTGATAGTAAGTAGTTACTGCCGCCCATGGACATATGTAAGCAATTTCATATAGAACAAGGGTTCTATCTGAAGTCGACCACAAATGCGTTGCTACTCCCGAGGGCTGAGATGGTCTTAACCTCTTGGTTTTAACCCCTGTTCTATATGAAGTTGCTTACAAATGCCAATGGGCGGCAGTAACCACTTTCCATCAGGTGGGCTGCTTGCTCGTTTGCTACTTCATATTTATAAAAAAAAATCCGTCTAGGTATGTTTAGGTCAAATCTTGAAATTGAATTTTAACCAGTTACCCAATAAATTGAGTTTAATTTTGAACAGTTGATTTGAGTGGCAATTAGAAGTCTTTCTAAATCCATGCAACGTGCAAAATCTATGGTAGATGCAAGATGACTGACGATGTTTATAATATTCAGGTTTAGAGGTTTACCTTCAAAAAAATTGAACTGGTTAGGTCTAGTGTTCAAACGATTATTTTTATAAGGGAAAAAACAGAAAACACATTGAAGCAAATAGGAAAATGTATTTATAATTATACATACTGTCACAGTAGCTATTGTACTTAATTAACCCCTAGTTTACTATGATTCACTTAATATAATTGTTTCAATATGGTATCGAGTACCCAATAACATTGTCAGTCTTTAAATATATCGAATATATTGTCGTATTTATAAATTTATTTATGTTTCATTTAAATTTTAACTTGCGATACTCGCATATTTGCTATATATGTAAATCATATTGCGAAAATTTTATATTTATGTAACGAAGGCTGTTTAAACGGCTGTACTGTAATGTAATTTCATAAAAATATTTAATCTTAATTTTCACAATAAATATTTTAACACGCTACACATTTTAAATCTTATTTTTTATCTAATTCAAATCAAAACAAACATTTTCACAACACTATTATCATGCCTTTTTATAATTATTTTTATGTCACTTACATTTTTCTTAAAAGGATACAATTTTCAATAAATTAGGAATAAAGCAAGAAAATGGGCACGCGAGTTTAACTCAAAAACCTTACAATTTAACAAAAATAACAACTGAAAATAATGTCATAAACATTTCTACGTACTTTAAATATTAAGGCAAAATTTTAGTACCAATAATTTTTGTCCAAAAATTTTTGAAGCTTAGTACAGAAGAAAAGTTTTTCTAATGCATGGGAAAAAGCCGTAGAAATATACGATACGGAATACTAATATAATTATAGTTCTCACAAACCAACAATATTTAAGCTTAAGGCAAGAAAAAACGGAAAAATGACAATTGTTTGCGAATGACAATATCTGTATGAATAGTTTACATCAGGCCCTTGTTAATAATAATAAAGGCAGCCGATAGCTTCAACTAACCGTGTATGTCTTAGAATAGGGCACCTTTTGACCTAATTGCAATCTGTGCAATTTTGTAACCAAAAAAATTTAAAGCATCAAAATCTTTAAAATGGCAAGGTAAATATTTAGGTGTATCATTCGAGTCTATAAAAAGATACAATTTTTAAGTATACCTATAATATATTACATGTAATCGAATACATATTTACATAATATAGCGTGTCATTTGATCACAAAATAGAAACTAAAGCTAAAACCAAAAAGCTCAGTAGTATAAATTATATTTCTTAAAATAAGAAAATTACGGGTTATTAATAATATATGCCAGCACTTAAGCAAGAATATGAAAAATATGTAAGTTTACATTTACAGTGAAAACAATATGAACTTAAGAATAAATATGTGCAACAGACAAAGTCCATGTCACATTGAATAACAAAATGAAATTAAGTTATACTACATACCTATATAAAGAATAGCTATATCGTGTACTAAATATTTTTAAGTATACAAAGCAACTCCTATTATACGAAGTTGAAAACAATTACGTGAAGTAAAAACTTAAAACATAGCAACTAAAGTAGAAAGTTATGTTTTGCATTGATAAGTAATTTTGAGGTGGTTGACTTCTTTTTAACAAATTTATTTTTGTGTCGAAGAACTTTTTTATTTTAAATAGGGTCTGGACAGACCATAACTTACTTGTGTCATCATTTTTGTAACTCAAATTGTACTTTATAAACTACGATATCTTAGAACTCCTTCAAAATCTCCATTTGTCTCTGATAAAAAAAATCAATTGTGGTAAATCATAATCATAATCCCATAAATTATTTTTTGCTTTTTCCATTACTCTTCATATATGACATATAATCTTCGTGTAATATGTAAATCTTCGTGTGTATGATATGCTTCATCTAATTTTTGTACCTATAACTTTTCTAAATTAACATCAATTACGGCATATTCAAACTGATGGTGTCAAAATTCCTCAAGGATCTATTATCGCCGTTCAAGCTCACGGTTGTTCCGCTGTTCATTCGTGACAGAATCTCCTGCTGTAAGGCTTTCAGGGTCCTAACTGCTGACATGTCAGTAGATGGCGCTAGTAGTAAGGCTCTTCTTGCGTGAGGTAAAGCTTCTGATGGCTTGTTCATAGCGAGGATTGCTCTGGACATTGCGTACGCGCATTCGAATGCGTTAGGGCGCAGTAAAGAGGCACGAGCTGCTAGGTCGAGGGCTTCGGATGGTTCCTGTAAAAAATAAGATAAAATAGAGCAACAGTATAAGATCGCATGTGCTCATGAATTTTGATACATGTAGGATTGTCATGTAATATTATTTATAAAATACCTCATTTAGTTTTTAAACCAAAATGTATAGTTTAGTATTATTGTATTGATTCGTGTTGGAAATTGCAATTTTGTGAGGAAAGTACATTATATATTTGTTCTTCTTATTACCCATTTATTGACTGCCTGTTTTAGTTTTTTTATTAAATCTTAATATATTAATTACTCTTAACTAGGTCCTTAAGGGAATAATTTATATTCGATAGCATTTACCACTAGTTAAGTAAATGAAGAAATCTACTTTTAAAATACTTTCAAAAACTCACATTCAATTTTCTCTTGCATCTGGACAAGTTGAGCAAAAGGTTGGTCTTTAGCTGAACGAAAGCCGACAAGTGCTCATGCGGCACTGGCTGCGTGGACGGTGTGGACAGACCCTCATCGCTGATGAGAGGGTTGATCTTCTTCAGCGCGTACTGGTATCTGTGAGCGGCTTCCGAAGGTCGATTTTTACGATACAGCATGTTCCCGTCTTCGAGTAACTTGTTTAGGAGTATTAGCCTGCAAAAAGAAATAGCCCTCATGAAAACCATCAAAACTGCTGGTAACAGGATTCTTTTCTAAATGAGAAGGGTTATTGTCAAAGTCCTCCACACTGGATGATGGTTAGATGGTAACACACGTTTTGAACTTTTTTAGATTTATAAGTTTTGTCATGATTTTGTTTGGAGTTTCAGTTTCTCACACTGGGATCCAGGTCGCTGTTGTAAGATGGTTGATTAAAAGGAATGATGATGTTAGACCTTTTTAAATCAGTACATATTTATATATTGTTATTGTAGTAACTTGCATGTGTTCTGATATAAGTTTATTTCATACAGGACATTGCCATATGGAAACTTAAAACAAGATCATTGAAACACAAACCTTTCTACAAATCAGTAAGAGATGTGCTGCCTGTTGAGGGAAGCATAACATTATGTAATGAAGAGAACTTACATAAATTCTGGTTTGCCTGAGGCCATGACCCATGTCGTAGGGCCAAGTTTCGCACCTTTCCGCAAGAAACAATTTACTACCTGCAAATTAAATATTAGTAAAGTTAAAAAAAGGTTGTTAAGAATGGATAATTGTGTACAAGTTTAATTTATTTTCATGATGATACAGGATGAAAATACTAACTGCTGTATTTAGAACTGGTATTAAGATTGTAATAACTGCATCTACGAAAAAAAATTAATACTTACGGGAACATTCCTCTGTCCAATAGCTCTGTCCAAAGGTCTCAAGCCGCTATGGTCGACTCTCTCCAAGGATGCGCCTCTTTCTAACAATATTTCCACCAGCTCTGCTGGACCTCCGCAGGCCAATCCTAGCGGGGTTCTACCGTTGCCGTCTGGTTGGTCTATAATGTAATGATACAATGTATTATAAAGATGGAAATTAATAGAATCTTCAATCAAGGGTTCTACAATTAATCTTCATGTATAAATGGTTATAAAAAATAAACATACTATAAGGTTACCTTGTACATAATCTTATTTTACGCTTAATTTAATCAAAATATCTGTTTGAGTAAAGCGGTAAACTACAACTGTCGTGGACGACAAATTACTCACCGATCGTTGCTCCTTTGTCCAAAAGCACCACCATTGTAGGTATCCTAGAACGTAGGCAAGCCCATCCTAGAGGTGATATGCCGTCTCCATCAACAGCATCGGGATCAGCGCCTTAAATATTACAAAGTATTTTTGAGAATACTATAAAAAGTGAACCAAAACAATACTAAAAATACAAAACTTAAAGAAAAAATTAGAGATCCGTATTTTTATCGTAAACCCATGATTATTCTATTTTTGGATGCAGGTTCACTCATGGCATAAGAAAGGCTTCGTTCACCATCCTGACTAACATTACAATGTATGACCGTTTACTCAGGTGACTATAAACTGATTTGAAGTTACTACTGAATAAAATTAGAACCCCTATGGTATATGGGGGGGTTCTAATTTTATTAATTGAACAATTTTAAATAAGAAAAACAACTTACAATGTGCAAGAAGCATCTCAACAACATCAGCATGTCCTTCCGCAGCGGCAAGAATCAGTGGATTCTTCCCTCCTGACCCCATAACATCAGCTCCTGAATCCAACAATCTCAGTACTAAAGCTGTTCGGCCATTTTTCGCCGCTAGTGCCAGTGGCGACATCTGCCTAGCGTTTAATGAGTATGGAGTGGCTCCTCGGATAAGAAGTGCATCAGCAATTGCCGCATTTCCGGTGGAGCAGGCAGCGGTCAGCGCTGTCTCGCCTGTCACTGGACAGATACCATCAGGCTAAAAATAATTAACAGCAATTAACATCGTGATATCCAAATTGTATATAATGGCTAAAATATATTATTCAAGGAACGTTCGTCAAATGCGTTTATTTGAAATATTTATTCTATTAATTTGTTTAAAAATAAAGTCACCGTATAAAGATAAACACACTGATGGAAAAGTATTGCTCTTAATTACTTAAATGCATGAAGAACGCACAAAGAAACATTTTTGTTATTTTTTTGAATGTTGAATGTTTGGATGGTTACTTACTATTAATTCAGCAGTATCTAGCAAATACTCCACAATGTCCAAGTGACCATTTTGCGCCGCCGCTATCAGCGCGTGTCGTGACCCTGGCACCAGTTGTTCTATGTTTCCTTCATCAATGTGAATGGAGTTCCTATCATCCTTCCCTGTTTGACAACCCAAGAGATATATCACTGTATCTCTGTGTCCGTTCTTCGCCGCGTGAACTAGAGGCGTCTGTTCCGCTGTATCTGTGTGGCTTAGTGATGCACCAGCTGCGATCAATCTCCTGGCCACATCGGTGTGTCCTCTTTGACATGCTAAGGAAAGAGCTGAACAGCCTTGTGAATTCGTCATCTCTAGATCTGCTCCAAACTCAATCAACAATCCAACCATCGATATGATTCCTTGGTGAGCGTACATGCAAAGTAATGGAGCATTTCCAAGACACTCCGTTATTTGATTTGGAGAACCACCAGCTAGAAGCATGAGTCTTGAAACTTTTACATTGGGTGTGTAAATGTTTCTCAAGTTGGCAATAGCTTCACCGACATTCGCTGAACTGGACGCTACCATCATCGCCTGCAAATCTCTTGGGCACAGCCCTAGTTGTGCGGGCCCCATATTTCTATACATATGAGCTTTTAATATGTGATGACCTAATTCCATAGATTTTTCTGGGTCTAATGGCGCTTGTACTCTGGACAATCTAAACGCGATGCCACAATGACCAGCTCTCAAATCACACAGGAATTTTGAACTTTCGTTATCATCACGTCTGATTAACCATTCCCTGAAGGAGGGATGGAAGAACATATAGGTATTGTCGATTCTCTTGACGAGGAAATCTGTAAGGCTTTCGAATCGGTGGCAAAACTCCTCCCAAGGTAAGAAAGTGTCAACCAACAAAGAGTTGACAGAGTAGTATATTTCGACTAAAGTCAAAGGATAAAGAGCTGATAAGCAAACGCTTAAAATATGCGTTACCTTTTCAAAGGACTGAACAGTGGGGAATCTTAAATTGAATTGCAGGAGAAATATTTGAGCTAAAGATATTGGCACAACCTTATAGTTGGTTGACTTCACGACAATATGACTCCTTTCCAGTAAGTCTAAAATTAATTTCAGAAATAGAAACGAGCCTTGACTTAGATGGAGAACGTAATGCGCGAATTTCATTACTGAGTTATGTACTCCTTCTAATTTTCCTGTGGAGCATTTTATATTGGTTTCGATTATTGGTGCCGCTTGTACTCTAGCATTAAAATACTCCAATAGATCTTTATGGACGTTATCTGATTCATCTAAACTCAATCTTGTGTACGGCAATTGTTTAGTAAGTTCCAAAAACTGTGATCTGATTGTAGCTACCACCTTTAGCCACGAAGGCATTTCTGGTACATGTCTTGCTAAGAAAGACGCGATAGTATATCCATGGTCAGGTCGATGGTATTCTGCTTCGCAGAGACCATCTACTAGAATTATACTGTTTGAAGTGTCTATACTGCCATTCCTTCTCAATATTATCAGGGGTTCGATGATTCCTCTCATGAAAGCCAAGTCTGGATCTGCAATGCATTCTTTCAATGATAAGCTGGCTAAGAGATGCGGCTCGCTCAGTAGGTACTCTCTGTATGCCTGTAATCTGGGGGCTTGACATAACTGTGCTGCCAGGGAGTGGACGAACTCGCCAACTAAGCAGGTACTGTTATTATCGGCCTGAAATAAGGAACATTTGGTTATGCATATGGTTTCAATCTCTGTTGCTGATTAGAACATATTATTATGAGAATGTATTATGATTAAAGGTTATATTCAGTTACTTTTTTTCATCACTGAATTGCAGTAGTTATATCTTAAAAGAGTTTGTATGATCACAAGCCATCAAATTCCCAACAAAGCTATTTAAAATTACTTCAGCTCACCTGACAGAAGTGATAAGCAACGACCTGTGACGCGAGTTGCGTGAACATTCCAGTAGTAAGTTCTTCAGGCAACACTTCTCTGATGTCTGATTGTTCTCTGAGCTCTTCGTACTCAAAGTTTCTCTTCCTTCCAAAACACGAGTATTCCACCAGTTGTAGTATTAAAGCTGTTTTACCTGTTCCTGGACATCCTGATATAAGGATACCTGAAATATTCCAATCGTATATAAATATTACGATTAGCCTTTGTTACGTTTTTTTATATTACTAGATTTTGGATAACATGTATACGAAATTAAAAGCAAGATTATAAAAAAAGATTCTAATCTACCTGAAGATGATGATTCTAAGGCTTTTTCCATATCTCTCATTAGCCATTGACGTCCAGAGAAACAGTCCTGATTATCTGTAGACGGCACTTCGAAAAACAGAGGTCGTAGGGTCAGTTGGGGCATTGGATGAACTGTAATTTGTCAAAAAACATTATATAATAATAAATATATACATATATATATATACTAAATTGATTGCCATATAAACAATGAACATACCCTTCTTAAGTTCAGATGACGTGGTTGATTGTTTACTGCTGACTCTAGCGGATCTTCGAGCTGCTGTTTTTCGATTTTTGAAGAATCCACTCGACATTCGTTGCAATTCTTCGCGACCATTTTGCAAGGCTGGAAGTAGTAGAAATCATCATAAGATAACAGATAAACTTTGTACATCAAATAAGATAAACAATAGTTAATAAGAGTCCAATCTCAATAAAGTTGATTGGTTTTCACAAAGGCTCAACTTGTTTACTGTAATATTTCTTCCTATAAACTTCAAAGGACTCACCAGTAACGGAATGACGCCTGCTGCCGGGACTGGAGGAAGAGCAGTTACTGGCTGCAGACAACGACATGGACGCTAAAGACCCGAGGGAGTCACGACCCAGAGGTGTCTGTGCTTCCACTTCTGATGATCCTGTTAAGGTTGACACCTGGGGAATTGATAGCGAAATATTACTGTACAGGTGAAACAGTAAACAGGTAAACAGTACTGGTGAAAATTCGTTTAGAACTCATTGTTTTGGCCGTTGCGGTAGATCTAGAAACGTTTGGATGAATAAAATAAACGGTTGCTTTTAAATATTAGGACTATTTTTTGATAAACATATTTTTTAACAGAATTAAAAACTGAATAAACATATACGAGTATAGCTTGGTTGATTGTGTTTTTACGTATTTATTGAAAACTGTGAAACTATATTAGTTTCATTCTTATAACAATCTTTAAATCATCAAACTCTACCCACCATATATTTTTGTAAATGTATTTCGATTGATATTATATATTGCATTCGAGTACCATTGGAGATAATGAACTCTGTCCTGAAGCGTTTATCAACTCGAGGCTATCTTTTTATCTAGCATGCGAAATTTATGGGCAATATACTTACGGGGCTAGTATTATGCGAGGCCAGGGTATGGGCATCCAAGGATGCGAGAGAAGTGCAACTCTCCCTGGACTTGTTTCTGGAGCCTCGCCGCTCTCCAAGAAGGAGACCAAGACGCATGTAAAGGTCATTCTGCCGCCTGGACTCGTATCCTTGCTTGATGTGACCTCCTTCATCATCTGGAAAACAGTCGAAAAAGGTTAGATATTGCTTAAGATAATTAGGTACAAAAGGTGCGCTTATAAACAAGACAATAATATTATGGGTTTGGAATTCAAGGTTAAAGATACTCCGTTCGCATAATATTATTTTAAGAAAATAGTTTCAAACTCTTTGACATACCGTGTCTATAAACGCACCCAATTTACAAAACTGCATGCTTCATATGAAATAAAAACCATAAATACAAACGCAACAAACTCATAAAATTTCTTTGATCACACACTCAAAACACACAAAGAATAGTTTATTAGCTGCAATCAGATGATTTACTTTTAAATAATACTGTCATATTTTCTCACAGATAAAACAATATAATTGTTTCTGAAAAATATATAAAAAAATATACACACAGTGTTCACACGTAACCACACACTTAACAAATACTCACATGCCTTTACATTTCATGCTTAATTCAGAAACTACTAATATTTTGCTAACATTTTAATATTTCATGTATACATTAAAATTTAACTCCATTCAAACTTTAATTATTTCATTTCGTAGATAATTTTATAGATTGTACAAAATCATCTCTTTTTTTAATACAGTTTGACTGTTGTTAAAAATCTTTACAGCAGTGATTCATAAATATTATAAGTAAAAATAGCACGATGACTACTGGCAATTCCCATTAGAAGAGGCCTATAGAGGCTCAGCAGTGGAATTCGGAGGGCTGATGGATGGGCTCATGGTTCATGTTTGTTTTATATTTGCATCACATCATTCTTTAAGTGTATTATTCTTCTATCGACGCAGGAAAGCGGTTTTGTCGTATTACGAAAACATGTAATTTTTTTATATATATAAAATCAATTAAAATACCCTTAGACTGCTTTCATGAATAAAATATCATTTATTTTATTTTGAGTTTTAATATTTACAAAATGAGATACTAGTAAACGATCTAATTTAAAGATAACGTTATTTTATTTAAAGATGCATTTTTTGTGATACGACAAGATTGCTTTCTGGCGTCGCTATGTTGACTATCACCAAAGATCCTATAATTTAAATAAAAAACTAGATGGCAGTGGTATCGAACCTTTTTCATTAAAATTAATGTAATTAACAGGTACAGAAAGAAACTTTTTCGCACTCTCCTATGGATCAATGGAGCTTTTAATTGGTAGCTTAAGATCAACAAGAAAGTATTTATTTACCTTCAGCAAAAAACTTGAAATTCTCATGACATTTGACTCTGTACTGTGAATGTTGGAACGGACAACTTCCCATGTTTAGTATTGATGTAGGGATTATTGTGCTTGAGCTTTGTACGTGAGATTTTGATTCGTTTTTGTTTTAATTATGTTTTTGCATTGAGATTATAGACTTTGTTACCCTTCTTTGAGATGAGTCGAGTGTATAGTTCATAAGACGTGGGACAGTAATGGATTTTTGATTTGATATGATCTGATATGATTGTCCGTATATACAATAAAAATGATATTTCTGGGCATCTGTCACTTCCGCGTGTACATTGTTTATTTTTGCAAAAATATGTACAAATGTACAGTGTAGAGGACTGCGTCAAATCAAATGTACTTGGGTGGCAGTCACTATTTACCTTCAGCTTGACTACAAGCTAGATACTTCAATCTGATAAAAAAAGGTTGCGGGGTCTCTTACAAAATCTGTTTCTAAAAAACCGTACAGTGCCGTATTAAATCCGGTAGGGATTTAACACTTGAGTTAAGGCATATTAAACTATGGTTCACATAGCAAGTACTTGATACATTTATGTATCTGATACGAGATGGTTTGCGGTGTAAGTTGAGCGCACCTGCGGAAACCGCCGTGGGAACAGGCTGACGTGGTTCCGCGATCCAATCTGACACTGTCGGGCCACGAGACTGGCGGGATGGCGTGGTATTTCCGCGGGCCAGGGATTAAATAAACATTTTTATAGGCTCTCAAGTTTCTTCAAACGTAATATCAATTTAATAAAGTGGGATTCTGTAAACCTAGGACGTCGAGTTTTATCGTTCACTCATAATTGTGAGCTGTCCACGGTTCATATAAATGTAAGATTAGATGTTCATGTTACTTTTTGGGCCATTAATACCATTTAGTGACTTTTTTTTTGAGAACCCACAGACATGTAGGATTGTAGGTCCCCTCAGGATATATTTCCAGTGCTGCGTCAAGTTAGTTGATACTTTGATAGCTACTAATATCAGGATTTTTGAAATAAACTGCGTTTTTGGTTTAACGTTTTGCCTGCTAACAACTTCAAACTAAACTTATGAAAATTTTATATATTTAACTTATGACTAAAGTGATAACTTTACCTCATTTTATTTAGAGGTACATTATTGTCGTGTTATTACCTGGCTGTCGCTCATTTTGTGGCCCGTAAAATAACTGGACAATGCATCCATTGTTAGAGTATTCCTAAGAATTACCATAATATGTTCACACTTGCAAAATTATGTAGGTATCTATTTCTTGGTACTTGTACTTTTGTCACATATGTATCCTGTATTTATCTAATCGATTCCCAAAGTTAGATCTATTTCTCATATATATGCGTTTATATGTAAGTAAAGCAGTTAATTTATTGTACTTTAAAGTGATTAATGGATTTAATTGACGTTGAACAATGGATTACCTAAGTTCACAATTTTTATATAATTTGGGGTTGCTAAGAGTTCTCGCGTTTGACGTGTAGAATGGGTATCCAAATAATAAACTCGGACGTCAATTTTGGGTTCTGGCGTTTACTTCTTTTTATATCACATATTTCGTGCTTCCTGGAGATGATAAAAATATCATGATTGCTATCATTATATCACCACGCTGACCAAGCTCGTATTGAGACATTCCATAAATCTGAGAATTTTGTTGAAAATTATCGCATGCATCGTTATGTTTCCGGCACCGTTAATTAATGATAACATAATATGGAACTTGCATGTCATTTGGAATAATTAGTTATGCTCTTAGGTTTGAACTCCAACTCTCATAACTGGACGATCCAAAGAAGAGAGAAGTCTAGGCGAGTCTAGTTGTTAAGCCCATCCGTTGCAAGGTACAATTTCGAAATAGTTATAATATTTCTCTAGCTTCCCTCCTCTAAAAATCTATTGGACGTCATTCTCCTCATTAGAAGACCTTTTTTCCGCTATTCAACTTCTTGAAAGGCCACCTCGGCTAGTTAATACTTTATAAACGAAAATTCCGGATTTGCCTGTTCTCATAATCATTTAATAACCATGTTTATTTGCATAAGCAATCCGGAATACACAATCGCAAATAATAATTGTTTATACAGTAATGATAACCTTTACGAGTTATGCAACTGTTTCCAATTACTTGTTCATTCCTCGTTCCACTGACATTTGCGTGAAACAGGAATAATGGAATTATCTTTCCATCATAATAATGTATATGTTTGAGTCAGAGAAAGTTGCATTTAGCTAATAATATATACTAATAATAAACTGCGCATTGCCAGTAAAAAAAAGTATATTTTTCTTTTTAATATGTTACGGGTACTCACGATATGCGTTATTTTTGCCGATACCACGATCCAAGTTTCGCTGTGACCACGATCCAAGTTTCGTTGTGACCACGATCCAAGTATCTGGATCGAAATGTCGGTAAAACGAACGGCAAAAACCACATATCATAATACTCGTAACATATTAAAATGTATCAAATCTGTGATAGTTAATATTAGTGTATAATCATATATATATTTCTGTATTTATTTTATTCGTGAAAATGTCTTCAATAATGGCTTAGCCCTTTCCAACTTTCCGTCTTCAATATTTTGGACTATTCAACTAGTAGGAGAAAGAATTTTTGAGATTTTTTTGTTTTGATTTAACATTCCAGTAAATTTTATCTTACAGTAAGCAATACCATTATTATTGGTTTTCATTAGCTGAGGCGCTTGTTCTATCTAATTCATGTGTAGTCTACAGAATTTCATTCATCATCATCCATCAGAATTTCATTGTACCTATAGCTGCTGGCCAAAAATTACTTCATACATAAATATTCAAAAAATGTATTTTTTTAAAGTAGCAAACGAGCAAGCAGACCACCTGATGGTAAGTGGTTACTGCCGCCCATGGACATTTGTAAGCAACTTCATA
>DWNE01002957.1:0-17624 GCA_018249875.1 Cecropterus toxeus | reverse complement strand
CTGGCAGTGAACACGATTCCGCGCTTCCGGCTGCAGCAACAAATTCAAATCATTGGCAACTAATTAGCAACAAATTACTAGATAGGTTTCATTTGATTCTGCTAACCTTTCACTGCCAGTGTGATGGGGTTTGTATAATACAGTACACTATGACTGTAATTATGTATAATTACTATTTTTCGACAGATTTTACATAAAGTATGTATGTAGACTCATCAACCAATATTGTAGACATGTTCAGATTTCAACATAAACCTACGCGCAGCCAGTCTGTAGTAGTAGCGCGAGCGCAGGCCGCGCGGAGTGGCAGGGGGTGGACACATTATAAACTACGCTGGCACCACAGTATAGACAACATACAGTAGTCCGATTCAGGCGTGTCCTTGAAATTCAAACCTACAGCTACAGAAGAGGGCGCAAGGGCTGGCACCCACCAAAAGTGAAATTATTACTTAGTAGCTGAAGTACCCGTGCTTCGCTACGTGACATGGTGGTTTGGAAAAAATCTATTTATATGTTAATCGATTTTCTCTATTAATCGATCAAACAATTGATTTTCCAATTTATCGACGTTTTTGCAAAAATATAATCGACTTTTAAAAATCTTTTTTTTTACTGCTTTCCCAAAGGAAGAAAGGTTATTTATTCGTCACATATATATAGTTCATTAAGTATGTAAAATGAAATATTATGATGGAAAATTTGACCTTCAACTCTTCAACCCTTGTACGGTTTATACCGTACACCAAGTATTATATTTGAATGAAAGTAAATGTTGTATTTAAAACTGATTCTAATGATTAAACTGATTTAATGAAACTGCTAATTATGGACTGTGAATGATTATTGAGCACACGTTATACGCGGTTGTGATATTTTCGTGAACTGTCTCGATGGCGGAATTGCGCTGATGGCGCAATAAACAAAAATGCTTTGTAAGCAAACCGTACATTCTCCCGCCACCGAGAGGAGATGCAGGATGATGTGATAAAAGCAATTTTACAAATAAGCTGAACTGAAATGATTTCAAAATACATTGTTAATGCTAATGATACATTGATTAATTAAAACAATAAGTAAAACATTAAGTAAACAACAAAATAAGTGAAAATTCACAAATGTAAAATATAGTAAATAAAATAGTGATAATGTCTCTGGGTAATAAAAAGGGTCTCTAAATTTCATTTATGTTATTTAAAAACAGGCGACGATGCCCGGTTAACGAAACGCGCACTATTGTTTATGAACTGTACACCCACAACACTATCACTGACACTCCCACTAACACTAGCACATTCGATGCCGCGGCGAGATGCGGTCGGCGCCGGCGCCCCCCGCGCCGAGCGCTGCAGCGCCGCGCTGCGCACGTGCCCGCGCCGCCACGCGTACACCGCCCCGAAGACAATCACAACTCCGCCGACTAAGTAAATGGCTGCATAGTGGTGTATGTCGTGGTAGAAGATCCGATCTGCCACGATGTTTTGCTCCGCTTCCGATTTCATCCGATCTATTTGCCCTTTAAGTTTCTCTAGTTCTGATTGCTCCTTTGTACTATTATTTTCTAAATTCCATTGATGTGGAGAAATCGTCACATTAATTACGTGATTAATGGGAGCGATCACGGGAACGTAAACTTCAGGTTTTGATTATATGGTAGTTGATAGTTGTCGGTGTGAGTAGATCGTTAAACTGTCGCTCTTTAAAATGCATCCTTTATTGAGACTGATTATGCCTACTTTGTTTATATGTTCTGCTGATATTTGATCTTCACATATGATTCGCACAGAGCATGCATTACAACAGAAGTAGAAATATGTATTGGGGGTTTCTAACTGCCTCCATATGTTTCTGCAGGGTGTTGTTTTCTTCATACAGGTGCCTTGCTTTTGGTGTAAACAAAGACTCGAATCGGATTTCCAGAGATAAATTGGGCCTTGATTGTGACACAGGTAAGTAAATGGGTCTGAGTTAAAACAAGTCTTGACGTCCGGCGATGGTAGGTAAATGTCTTTCTGTAAATTGATAGCTAGGGTGTCTGATATGGGAGTTACGCTAATAGAATTGTTGCCAACCTGTTGCGGGATCGGGATAATATTGTAAATTTCAAATCCTTCTCTGCTATTGAGTGGGATTTTGATTTCAAATATGAGGTATGTCTTCGTCATCCTTGCTCTTACGCGTAGGAGATTGTAAATTTGTAGTAAATCCGTTTGTATATTATTTATAGGTAGGGAGAGGTCTGTCGGTAGTTGACCTGAGATGATGTTAAGTTGATCTTGTAGCTGCTTTGGTGTTAACAAATGAACATTAAATTTTCCATCGTAGACATTCGTGATTATATCTATTATTGATTCCTGTATTTTGCTGAGTTTTGATAAAAGATTATTAGCAATTACAGATTAAAGAATAAAATCATTTGTATTTTCAACTTTTTGTACCTCTGACATCATCGTATTAGTTCTCATTTCTAAATTATTAATTCTTTGATTAATAATTTTATGCTTGCTCATAGAGTCCTCCATCCGCTTTATAAAATTGTACTCTGCTTCGATCACAGATGTTTGATTTTTCCATAACAAAGCTAAATGTTTCTGATTGCTGTTTATAAGGTCTATGTCTCGCTTGTACTGTTCCGCGAATTCATCGTCTAATACTCCGAATAACGAGTGTGCGATGTAACCGACACCGTTGATAAGGCCTCGTCTTTCACGCCGTCTGCCGTGCGCTGTGAACTCCTGATTAAGCAACATGCGATCGTAATATTCCAATTCAGAAACGCCAAGTTTTAATTGTGATAGTATGACGTTGCAATGAACTTGTATGTTATTATTGGAATATTCACATGAGTGCGACAGATCCTTTGTATATTTTTCAAGGGCCGTTCGACCTTCCCAATAGGGCTCCATGTCGTAGTATACGATGACCTTCCAATCGTCCCTGATGATCTGCATATTAGCGACTTTGTCAAAATAAAATCCTTTGGTCTCACTTAGCTTTGTTATGTTATACGATCCGAATGCTGATGATAAGAAGTTTAAAATCAGAAAAATTGACAATAACATTGAAATAAAGTTGGATTTAGGTTTGTTTGAATTATTACGTTGGTGTTGAGTTTCAGGTATGCTAGTTTTCTGTTCGTGCTGATTGTTTTGATTATTCACTGATATAGATAATTTTATTATAGGCCGTTTTATGATTCCGTTCTTTGTTTTCACACTGACGACGCGTACGTGTTCGTCGGCGCCAGGATGCAGCTCCACGACGCGGCCGAGCGCCCAGCGCCCTGCCGGCAGGTTGTCTTCGTGAATTACAACCACGTCGTCCTTGTTGATGTTGGGTTGTACCTTTTGCCATTTGCTTCTAGCTGACAGTTGGACGAGGTACTCTGTGCGACACCTACGCCAAATATCGTTAAACAACTTTTGCGTCATCTGCCACCTGGTCCGTTCATCCCTTTCTGTCTCATAAATTGTTAAGTGAGGACCGCCCGCCAAGAAATGTGCTGGAGTCAAGTAATTCATGTCATCTGGGTCTTCTGATAGGGCACATAATGGCCTTGAATTTAGACACGCTTCAAGTTGTGACAGTAACGTATGGAATTCCTCGTACGTCAGCTTTTGATCACCGATAACTCTACGTAAATGATGTTTGAGGCTCTTAACTGCGCTCTCCCAGAGCCCTCCCGCACTGGGCCACGATGGAGCATTGAAATGCCAGTCTATCTTCATTTCATTGACTTCATCGAAAAAGTTGTTTGTAAATATAGATTGTAAATCGATATATTCTTCAGATAAAATCCTGTGTGCTTTAACAAAATTGGTCCCGTTGTCGCTATACATGTGACGCGGGGTCCCTCTCTTTGCTGCGAGTCTACGAAGCGCCGCTAGGAAGCTTGATGAAGATAGGTCTGACACCAACTCCAGGTGCACTGCTTTTGTGACCATACAGATAAAGACTACGTAACCTTTCGACGTCCTTATACTGCGACCCTTGTTCGACTTTACATCTATGTGGCCCGTGTAGTCGACTCCGGTATGATAAAATGGTCGTGTAGGATTCGTCCGGGATTCAGGTAGGTTACCCATTATTTGATGATGCTTGCTGGGATTGTGCCTTCTGCACAGAACACACTGTCGCAATCGACCCTTGACGACTCTGTTGCCTGATAGAACCCAGTATTGTTGACGTAACCATGAGTGTGTAAGGCGTGCACCACCGTGGAATGTCCTTTTGTGTGCATAATCTATTAATAAATTAGTTAACATGTGATCTTTTGGTATGATCTTAGGATGTTTCATGTCATAATCAATGTTACTTAATTTAAGCCTTCCTCCAACTCTCAACAACCCGTCGCTATCTAAAAACGGATTTAAACACAACAAGCGGCTGTTAGAATGTACTGATCCATGTTTTTCAATATGATTAATATCTTCCGAAAATTCAGACTGATGAACATGTAATAAAATTTTATTTTCCGCTAAATTTAATTCTTTTAAGGTTAAATAAGATTGATTGGGTCGGCTGCGTGTTATAAAACGCATTACCCATGCTAATACACGTGTAAGTTTCTTAAAATTGCTGTGTTTGTTTATTAATTGTGTAATGATGTTATTTTCCATTGAAATGCTCGTTTGAACGACGTTAGAATTAACTTTTTTCACTTCTAAATTAGTAGTAGGAATGATAGTTTGCTTATAGTTTTGACTGTCGAATGATTTAAGCCACAAAGGTCCATTCCACCAGATATCATTACACTGTAACTGCTGCACACTCATGCCACGACTAGCACAATCTGCTGGGTTTTCTTGTGTCTTAACGTACCGCCAAGTGTGTGACGGCATTACTTCAACAGTTTTCTTAACCCGATTTGCTACGAATGGCTTCCAGCGGTTGGGTTCACCATGAAGCCAGCCCAGGACTGCTGTCGAGTCGCACCAACCATATATCTCAATTTCGTGCTGGGGCAGACTATTTATCATTTTTTGCATTAATTTAGACAATAAATTTGCTCCACAAAGTTCTAATCTAGGTAATGAAGCATCTTGAGATAATAATTTTGATTTAGCAGGTGGCACAAGTTTAGTCTTAGCTGCTAGAAGAGTGACTGATGCTGTATTCTGCTTTTGTATTCTCGCGTATATTACGCAAGCATAGGCTTTATTTGAGGCATCACAAAATCCATGTAATTGTATTACCTCGTTTTCATCACATTGTAACCACCTAGGTATTTTTATTGTATCTATGTTTTCTAAGTCTAGTCTCATTTTATTCCAGGTTGTGTTTATGTCGTCGGGAATAACGTTATCCCATTTAAGGTCAATTGTCCAAACGTTTTGAAATAACAATTTTAATTGCACTACAACGGGAGCTAACCAACCTAATGGGTCAAATAATTTTGATATTTCTCCTAAAAGCTTTCTTTTTGTAGGGGTGCCATCTCTGTCTGATTGTTTTGTCATGTTGCATTGGAAGGTGAACATGTCTTCCTTCGAATTCCAAGTTAAGCCTAATGTTTTTGTTGACTCCTTATGCTTAAAAACAAAGTCTTGCCCGGGACCTACGCTAATGTTATCAATAAATTCTCGGTTGTTAGATGTCCACTTTCGTAAATTAAATCCCCCTAGTTTAAGAAGCTCTATAAGATCTGATTGTAATTGCTTGGTCGACTGTATGCTGTAGCCCCCGGTAAGAACATTCTTCCATGTAAAATTGATTTTCTACGATTTTCGCTGCCTCCGGGAACTTGTGACCTTCATCATTAGCTAATTGTTTCAGAGCTGCCATAGCTAGGAAGGGCGCGGCCGTAGTACCATAAGTAACCGTTGCTAATTCATATTCTTTCAGTGGTTGGTTTTCAGAATCGCGCCATAAAATCTTCTGATATTTTTGATCATCCCTATGTATTAACACCTGCCTAAACATTTTCTCGATATCGGCCGTAATTACATATTTATATAATCTCCACCTTGTTACTAATGACATAAGGTCTTGTTGTAAGTTCGGCCCACGGTACATAAGATCATTAAGACTTAAGCCGTTCGAAGTAGGTTGCGATGCATTGAATACGACTCGCAGTGCAGTAGTTGCAGAGTCAGCTCGATGCACACAATGGTGAGGCATGTAGTAACCAGGTGACGAATTATGTAATGATAAATACATATGATTTAATTTTATATATTCCGACATGAATGATTTGTAATCCGTTGCTAACTGTTCTTGTTATTTAAGTTTATTTTCAATTTGGTAAAACTGTGCTAATGCTTTATGTCTTGACTATCCTAACTTTTCATCGACGTCAGGGTGTAGTGGTAGACGCACTACATATCGGCCGTCTGCGTTTCGGGTTGTATTCGCCTTAAATCCGTCCATACATTGTTGGTCTTCTTCCGACATAACATCATTGCTGTCACCGATGTCTTCGATTGACCAAAAGCGATGCATGTCGTCTATATTGAGTGTCACAACGTTGCATTGGTAGGATTTTACGTTGCCACATAAAATCCATCCCAGCCGTGTCTGTTGCGCAATGGGTGCTGAGTCTGAGCAGATAATACCATTCATTAAAATTGAAGGATAGACATCAGCCCCTAATAGTATATCTACTGATCGACTACGATAGAACTCTGGGTCAGCTAATTGGATATTCTCAATGTAAGACCAATTCGGTTTGTTAAAGGTCTGATTCGGTAAGTTGTTAACGGCGCGACTCATAATGAAAACATCCACGTTGATCGAAAACTTGTTGTAAACTGATTTTATACAAATGTTCATGACACCCTTGCAATTACTTTCTGTAGCTCCTACGCCTATTATGATTCCTTTGCAGCTGCGTCTGCGCAAACCTAACTTTTGAGCCGCGTTTTCCGTAATAAGAGAGGTTTGCGAGCCTTGATCAATCAACGCACGCATGACATGGTTCGTGCCGTCTGCTGACTTGACGTTTATTATAGCTGTTGCTAGTAATACCTCCTTTGTATCCTTTTGTAACACGCTTAAACTATTCTTCGATTGCGATTTTTCTGCATTTGATGTGGATGGCGTGACATCATTCACTGCCGGTTGACTGAAAGCCTCATGAAGCAGGGTGTTATGAGGCTCCTTGCAAACCCTACACGTTCGAGTTGAGAAACAATCTTTACCTTCATGTTTATAAAGGCAATTTTTGCATAACACGTGTTTTAATATTGTTTGTCGCTTGACGTCAGATTGCAACTCAAGAAATATTGTGCAATTAAAAATTCCGTGATCTTTTGTGCAAACGGGGCATTTTTGTAAATTAGGTCGATACGTTTTGTGATTTGAATTATAAGTTTTATGCGAAATATTTTGATTGCCATGCGGTGATTTAAAATAATGCGGTTTTCTATTGTACGAATGAGATAAAAACTGCCTGTTCTGTGGCTGTTGTTGCTGCTGAAGCACCTTGACCCCTTCGACCTTTCGCCTTGATGATTCTAATGCTGTAAATTTTGCTTCTAGGAAACCTAAGAAGTCCTTAAGCGATGGTAAAGCTCGGGGTTCCTTCAAAGATTCAACATACTCCCTATGTGTGTCGAAATCTAATTTTTGTGCAACCAAGTATACGATTAAAGGATCCCAGTTGGTCGTATCGACCCCTAAGTTTCGAATGGCATGTAGACATTCGTTTGTGGTGTCGTGGATTTTCTTTATACTCCCAGCTGCCTGATTCTGCATAGATGTTAGAGATGTTAATATATTCATGTGCGAATTAAAAATTAATTTGATATTATTATACCTATTATTTAGGATATCCCACGCAACTTGGTAATTTTCTGATGTAATGTGTAGATGTTGAATTAATTTCTCAGGCTCATTCCGCAGCTTGCTTTTTAAATATTGTAATTTTTGCGTGTTACATAGAGACCGGTTTTTGTGAATAGTCTCTACGAACAACTCTTTAAAGGACACCCAGCTATGAAAACTACCACTAAACAACGGAACTTCCATTTGAGGGGTAGCTCTCTCCCGATGACACTCAGACCACAACTTACTGTTAATTGCTTTTTTCAGGGAATTAAATTGCGATTCATACCTGTTGAAATCGCTTTCGTAGTGACTATCCTCCCCATCCATCTCACTGACCATTTCCCAATGGAGGGAATCTATGATAGACCACCTGCTTTGTAATAACTTCAAAGCATCGTCAAACTCCCACTTCTCGGAAAGAGTATTGATGTCTAAGTTGCCTACTGTCCTATCAAATGCTTTGAAGTTGGCAACCTGTTTGCGTCTCATCTCGTCGAGTCTGCTTAGCGATCCGTGAGATTTTAATTCTCTTAACTCAGAAGGTTTCCCGCTAGCACCTGAATCTAAGCTACCACCGAGGTCCGCCGAGCCAGACTCAGGGGTCCCCTGAAGGTCCCTGAGCTGTTGATTAATCATTGCTTTTATGCTACTGTACAATTTTGAAGCCAGATCGTATTCGGCATTGACAAAATATGGATGAGTCCGGCTTCCCTCCGTCCTAATGCGGTCATGGTTGTATTGGTAATCTGACCAGAACGACTCCAAAGCTTTCAACCGACTATAGCAATAGTCCGCGGTCTTACGATCCTTACCATCTTTTTTGAAGTTACGTTCTAATGACTTAATGTTGTTACAAATCTCTACTTGAGCAGTATATAAACCTTCCATCATTATAATAGTATCTGACTTTTACTTGAAGAAGAAAAAATGGGCAGATCTTACTTGTCTGTTTCGCCAAGCTGCTTCTGTTGCTGATAGCTGCTTACTGCTGATGATGACTGCTGGTGATGACTGCTGATGATGACTGCTGATGATGACTGCTGATGCCAACTGCTGCTGATGGCTGATGACTGCTGCTCCACGCACTGATTATACACGCGGCCGTCGCACGTGGCGAGGATTTAGGTCACGCACGCGGTCGTGTGCTTTTTTCTCGAAGGACCAAATTGATGTACGGTTTATACCGTACACCAAGTATTATATTTGAATGAAAGTAAATGTTGTATTTAAAACTGATTTTAATGATTAAACTGATTTAATGAAACTGCTAATTATGGACTGTGAATGATTATTGAGCACACGTTATACGCGGTTGCGATATTTTCGTGAACTGTCTCGATGACGGAATTGCACTGATGGCGCAATAAACAAAAATGCTTTGTACGCAAACCGTACAGGCCAAATACATATTTATTTATATAGTGGATTATTAACGCAAGAAACAGCAAATACAATATTAGATACAGAATGTTATATGGACTATTGCTAACTGATCTCACAATTACAACTAATCACAACATGCATTACTAATTTGCCTATGCCTTAATTTATTACATTACAAAAATATATAAATTATACTATGTTTAGTTTTACAAATTTAAAGTTCTTTTAAGTTTTTTAATTTTGATTTTAACAGTGCTTACTAATTTTAAATTTACTAACATTTTATCATTTACTAACAATTTTTATTTTTTTATATATTTTACTAACATATTTTATATTTACTACTAACATTTTTTTAATATATTTACTAACATATTTTCTAGCAGCATACCATATAAAGACTTGCAGACTTCCAATTAGGTATATATCTTATTTCAATATAACCACCCTTATACAGCGGCAAACTAATCAACATGACATATAGTTCTCACCAGACTGGTCGAGGTTCAGGCAATCGAGATGGCTCTTGGCGGCACGCGGGGCGATCCGCTCGGGAAGCTGGACGTCCAACACGCACGCCGGGGTTTGGGACTGTTCACCCTTGCCCACCTGTAATATACAAAAAATAATTAAAATATTTTTTTATTTGTCAATGTCGGCATTTGCTTGACCATAAACAGTCCTATTGTTAAATGTAAAATATATATATACGTCGTAGGTAGGTAGCAAACACTCATAAAGATGTTTGACGACCCGCGTGGCGAAGCGGTCCCCATACCGGTCCAACACGCATGGGTCCCGGGTACAATCCCCGGACAGACAGAAATGTGAATGATGAGTTTAGTTTTCTGTTCTGGGTCTTGGTGTTTGTGTATTCGTCTTTGTGTGTCCATGGCACCCACGACACAGGAGAAAATTCTACTGTGGGTCTATGAGTGTAGAAAGCGTTTATGTTTATCTGAGTAACAACAAATTTAATAGGACCTCTGCCTAAAGTTAATAACAGATGTGTTGTTTCCAATACATCATGTTCGTAAGAAACCGACATTCATTTATCTACACTAATATTATAAAGAGGAAAAATTTGATTGTTTGTTTGAATTGAATAAGCTCCGAAACTACTGGACCGATTTGAAAAATTCTTTTACCATTGGAATCCTACATTATCTCTGAGGAACATAGGCTTTATTTTATAAGGGGAAAAAAGGGAACCGCTTGAAAATTTCGATAATGTAACCCGATGTATGAAAAAATTATGCGCAGCGAAGCACGGGTAGTTCAGCTAGTTTAATACAACTATGTAAATTTTTATTTTTATATTTTGTGTTGCATTAAATAATATTTTGTATACCTTAGGTTCATTCATGAAGTAGATTCTGCCGGAGGGCGTCTCCTCGTGATGTTTCACCCGCACTGTGAACTCAACTCTGTTGTCTTTGAATGCCTGAAATATAATTCACATTTTTACAATTTTTTCAACTATATACATAAAAAAATCATAAGAAACATTTTGTAGACGCTACAAGTTGCTATGACACTATAATGTTGCTAAACAACATTGATTTATCTTGAAATTAAATTTACTAGGTAAAGTCGCTTCGAAGTTGAGTCGAATCGAAGGTAGGTCTTAAAGTATCTAGTATAGAATATAGCACATCAATGAAATACTGTTTCAAAAATATATTAAAACTACCTTATAGTTATGTATATATAAATGTACCGTGCATAAAAACAATTAAAATTACTATTAAAAATGTAATTCAGTGACATTTTATTTTTATTTTTGAGACATTTCTTTTTATATTCTAGTTATTTTTAAATAGATTAATTTAGCATACACATGAAAGCCTCTCAGAATATAACATTATTAATATAACACCTCAAAGACGAAGTTAGGTTGGCTCGCGGACTTGGTAACGGGCACGAGGTTTCCGGAGAACTCCAGGTACACCTCCTTGCCGTCCAGAAACCGTACTGCTGTCGAGTGGGCCACTTCCGTGTAGTGCTCCTAGAGAAACATACGACAGCATTCCATATATATTGAAATTTTTCAAAGCAAATGAAGTAATTTGTGATTTCTCATAAAGAATTTACAACGAATGATCTAATTTATGATTTAAAAATGTTTTTTATTTGTCATTAAATAGTAACAATTAATTTTATGAGAAAACTCTTAATCATTACAAAGTTGAAGGTACGGAAAATAATCAGAATTTAGTAATAGTCTTACCCAAGCATGTTAAACTAGTGTGGCATCTATTCTTACCCTGGCATGTTAAACTACTGTGGCATCTAGTCTTATCCTAGCATGTTAAATTAGTGTGACATCTTGTCTTACCCAAGCATGTTAAACTAGTGTGGCATCTAGTCTTACCCTAGCATGTTAAACTAGTGTAGCATCCACTCACCTGCTGCAGCAGCGTGTCGTACGCGTACCGATCCGTGATGTAGAGCACGAGCAGGCGGCCCTCTAGTGCATCCAACCGCTTGCCGAGCACCACGATGCGAACCTCGAACGGTACCAGCAACATCTCCCTGTAACATATGCTTGCCTGGTACTCGGTGTAACATAGCACAGTAACAACGACGGGGACCAAACGACAATTTAAACATAGATAACTACTTCTGACTACTCCTAATGTTGTAGTCTATCGTCTAGCGCAGTGCTTTCCAACCTGAGGGTCGATGTCGAGGATACTAGGTACTTCAGTAAAAAAACTATAAATTTTAAAAACATTAAGAAAAAGTTAAACACAATCACAGTCGTTATGTGACGCGAAACATTTTTCGAAATCAGGGGGGTCGTGCCATGAAAAAGATTGAATACCACTGGTCTAGTGAATTAACAATTGACGACTTCGTGCTAGAAAAGAATAAATATAATTTTACGACTTAATACACGCTTGGAGTAAAAACTTACTACAAATTTCCCATTAAGTAATTTTTGTTCTCACATTACGAGGTCTCACATTTCACAGGTCGAATTTACTTCAATGCTTTCCTTTTATATCGATGCGTGAAGAAAATAAGTTAGTAGCAACATGCCAGGACTTTATCTTGTTCTGAGAAACATGTTTGAAATTAGCTACCAGCGGCCATTCTCCTCCTAATTAACTTTACAGATCGCGTTGCTGTGATAACTTTTAATTATTGTGTAGCGATGAGATTTTCACTGAAAATTAGGGCTGAAAATGGGCTGAAAATGGGCCACCATACAATATTTTTTACCATCAATTTAACTCATTTAATATTATAAAAAATTGTACATACCTGTATAATTCTGTTGCAAGTTTAGTTGCGTCGCTTACGTTCTGACAGCTCATTAACCAGAACCTGAAGAAAAAATATTTATGTTAACAGTGACAAGTAATATAATATTGTCATTTGAATGATTACTGTGAATGAAATTAGAAAATGTCACAAGAACTTAAAGTTATTGAATGATGAATGACGATGCCATTTAATCTTGTTTTATAATATGAAGTAGCAAACGAGCAAGCAGCTCACCTGATAGTAAGTGGTTACTGCCGCCCATTGACATTTGTAAGCAACTTCATATAGATCAGGGGTTCTATCATATCACAGATGCGTTGCTACTCTCGAGGACTGAGATGGTCGCCTCATATAAAAATGAGCTGGCAACCACACCCTTCCACCGAAACGCAAGTACTGCTACACGCTAGAAATAGATTTGGCGGTGGTACATCTCCGGTCGAACTACATCGTTTCTACCATCTGGCAAACCTTTTAGAAAATCTTTTAGATTTTAGAATTCATATTCTAGAGTGTCGTTTTCCATTTTGTAGAACTTGTATCTGGGAACTCCTCAAGTCTGTGCGGATTAAAATTAGTTTTAAAAATAAAAAAGACGCTTTCTACACTCATAGGCTCACATTAGGATTGTCTGTTTGGCCGGGGATCGAATCTGGTACCCACTGCGTATCAAATGGTGACCGTTCGGCTACGCGGGTCGTAAGGCTAGTTAATGAATAAGATATCCTTTTGTTGTACTTACTAATTTTCACAAATAAACGCGATTAATTTATTTCAATGTACATTGGTACTAGAATTCGTGTAAGCAATTAATATTAAAAAGCGATTTAACTACTACGAACATACAGTCACATGAATGAATGATAAATGGTAATATTACAGTCACAAGAACGAATGATAAATGAAAATATAAAATATGAAATTATCATATATCATAATCGTTTGTTTACTTCAAAATAATACGTGTCTCCGTCTGTGTTCGTTTGTTTTGGTCTGTACTCTATATTATCTATGTGAATTTTGTTTTTTTTTGTCTATGAATATTTTTTTTCCGGGTGTAATATTTGCAACATAAAGTCGTTTTTAATATGTTACGTGGATCGTGGTCACGGCGAAACTCGTTTCCATGTGACTGGGTCGAAATATCGTCAAAAAGAGATTTAAAAAATCGCATATCGTTAGTACCCGTAACATATTAAAATGTATAAATTCACCGATAGAATTACTCTAAAATCATAAAGTCGTTTTATTTGGTACATGGTCTCACCTGGCGGACACAGTGGTAGTGAATGATGCGCAGTCGTCGGTGAGTGTGAGTGGCGTGGAGCCGGTGACGTCTTCCCACACAGCTCGCGCCTGACCGCCCATGATCGAGCACAGGAGACGCAGGTTCGATGATGACGACTTGTCGTAGCCACCGCCCTGAGGACAGGTCGATGTTAGTACTAATCATGGTACCAAGGGGTTGTGTTACAAGGGTCTGAGTTTATCATGTAAGTATTTTGTATTTTTTTTTTACAAAATTGCAGTAGCACCGTCCACCAGATGGCAAATTGCCACTGCCGCCTATGGACGTCTGTATTCATCTTTTTAAAAAGGGGTTCTATCTGGACATCGATCACAGATGCGTTGCTGCTCTCGAGAACTGAGATGGTCGCCTCATATGTTAGTAAGCTGGCAACCACACTTTTCAAACGAAACGTGAACTGCTTGAAGCTAGAAATAAATGAAGGTATCATTTTATTATTATGTATCTGCCGGGACATACCTGCGCGTGCTGCGGCAGGGGCACGGTGAGCGTGATGGAGCGGTGGAACTTCCTGCGGCGCGGCTCCACGGTGAGCACGGGCGACACGGCGGCGTGGCGCGGCAGCACGCGCGCGCACAGCGCCGCGCTCGCGCCGTGCGCCTGCAGCCCCACGCGGATGCGCTTCGTTAGCGCTTGCGGGGGGAACTGCGCTTGCACCTGCAATGTATACATACATTGCTAAATCTTATACTTGTAGAGAATGTAGATGGCGCCACTTGGATGTTTCAATATGAGGGTAGTGTTTAAAAAGTAGAATGCATACAATAAACAAATACATCATCAATCGTATGTAAAGCTTGCGATAGATGGCGCCACATGGATATTAAATGTCATTTTACGCTTGCAAAATATCACTAAACCACACACAAATAATCAAATTACCTTTGCGTTGTCAGTTGAAAAATAATCAATTACGATCATAAAACTTTAAATAAAAATAAGCCGTTTAATAGGTTCTCTACCAGACACTCGTCCCACCTACCATGAATACGACTATTCATGAAACATCGCTTCGTAAAGACAAGTACGTGTGTAAAGTGCGTGTCACGCGACCGACCTGCGCGATGTGCGCGGAGGACACGGTCCCGCCGTCGGGCCCGATGGCGTGCACCTCCTGGCGCACGCGCGACACGACGGCCAGGTAGTGCGGGAAGTCGCACGTCACGACGCGCGCCACGCGCTCGCCCGCCTCGCCGAGGCACTCGCCCGAGCTGCCGAACTGCTGCCGCTCGCGGGACAGCGCCTCCTGGCGATGGAGATGTGCATATTAAGTAAAAGTCATTAATCCTAAATTAGATTAATAATTAAATAGAACCAGTCACAATCGGAACGTGACGTAAAGTGTAACATGCCGTGTCTTCATTCATGTGAATCGCATGGTCTTAGCACAGCCGTAAGTTCTGCTTTTGTTCAAGATTTTATCGTTGCTAAAATAAAATTTGTTTTTCTACAAAATATTTTGACAAATATGACCCGTGTCTGCGCGGTACTGACACGGTCGTTATAATTTTTTTGGCATAAATTTATAGAAAAAATAATCTCAAACATTTGTGCCTACAAAAAAAACAGAATAGAACTTTATATAAAGTTTATCAAAAGTACTCAATTAATTCTATATGTTTTGCCAAACATTCTAAAGCTATAATTCCGTACACTTTGTCATAACAAGATGCAAATACTTCAAATCGGGTCTTTATGATGATATTTTTGAAATACTTAAAAAAACACTTGAATGGAATCCTTACGTACCTGTATCATGGGATTGTCGTTGTTATGCAAATAGTGGTCTTGCCAGGTGTCGCCAGTATCGGAGCGTAGCACCACGATCTCCCGCTCGGGACACGACGCCGTGAAGATTGGCACCTCGATCACTACCGGACTGGAGATAAAAATATAAACCTGTTTAGTATGAAATATTTATATGACTATCGCTTCCTACACTCATAGTCCCACATTAGGATTGTCTCCTGTGTCGTGGGTACCATGGACTCGCAAAGACGAATACACGAACACACAGACCCAGGACAGAATCCAAATGCATCATTCAGATCATCACTCAGCTTTTAAAATATCCACCTCTATCTTTGTACATTCACTTGTACAAAGTAGCTTTTGCTTAGTTAATATGATGTGTCATGTATATGTATCTGCGAATATCCAAACCAGAAAAAATCTGCACCTCCGCTATGGATATCCGTAACATTTTATCGGATCTACAACGGATCTTTTTTATTAGGTATATATACATATAATTCTATATATTTCTATATTTAATCACTATATTTCTTTATGTGCAAATGAATTCGGGTGAAGGTAGAAGATTAACGTTATTTAAAAAAAAACGAATAATAAATTTTATCATTATATGAGAAATTTCTAACTAAGATTATTTTTTTTGGATTGTCCCCGCAACATGTCCGTCAATCACGTCAATATAATATTAATATTCACAACAATGTTTTATCAGTTTAGAATAGTGTATACACTTACAATAGGAACTTGGCTCCCTGAGGCTGCAACTCCAATAATCTCGAGGCCAGCGCTTCGCCCTCCATCAAGGGAGGGGGCGCTGCCGCCGGAGCCCGACGTGTTGCCGCACTGGAAAAAATAAATATTAACATTAGAATCAAACTACACAATTGTATTTTCTTTTCGTTTGAAATTTAACAGCTTTCGTCCTATTCAAATTTATTCTCGCAAAGAGTCAATTTTGTCCAGTGTCGTTACACAAAATACATTTTCTGTGAATGTATTAAAGGAATTCAATGTTTCTTTTTTTCCAGTGTCATCTACGTCGTCTGTTGAAAGTTTTCCAATTTTTTTATTAAATTTTAAGTCCCAAGTCAATCATCTCTGTAACGGTAACGAATAATTTTTGTAATGTGTTTTGCTATCTATACTAATATTATAAAGCTGAAGAGTTTGTTGATTTGGTTGAATGCGCTTATCTCAGGAACTACTGGTTCGAATTGAAAAAAAAAATGTATTGAATAGCCCATTAATTACTGCATAAAAAAAACCAAAATATCAAAAGAGGCGACTAAGGAGATAGGCAGCACCATCTTTCTGTGCAACACATATGCCAGAAATAATCCCCATTAGGAATGCCTTTGTCTAGCCGTGGATTCAAAAAGTCTGATATGTGACGATGAACAATATGGAAATAAAATAAAAATATAGCTACAAATACGCGTGGAGTCGTAAATTCAAACCGAGTTATAAATAAACAATGACTGAGTCTTCTAATCATTGTTCAAGTTTACATCCTAATGAAACATCATCTAAAATAAGGATTTTATGTAACATGTTAAAATAGTTAATGACAAAGAATCATCGTTCCAAAATGCTGGCTGATATTTTGTTTACGGTCATCTCCATTTATAGATATTAACAAAAGCAAAACTTAGACTGTATGACGCATCGAATATTTTAAATTTTCATCTTTGGCCATCTTTTAAAATTGACCGTTTAGTAAAACACATTAAAAATATGATTCATAAATAAATATCTGACGTGCAATACTAATAACATTCTAAATTATTATTTGTTAAGATTTTTTGAAGAAAGAGTAGTTATTCGTTTGCTAATACATAGGTACAAGTATTAGGTATTAGATATTAGTGAATAAGTTTGTCGATCACTAAAAAGATAGAATCATATTATTTTTATGAGTTCCGTTAGAGGTTTGGTTAAGTGTTTGATTTGAATATTTGTAAGACATTTTTCAAAATTAACTTTTTTCCGAATTAGTTTTTTAAAGAGGAACATCGATCGAACGGAGTATTCCACTTTGATCACCCAGGTGATATCACCTAGGTGATCATAGGACACTCATTAGTGTCCTATGATCACCTGAGACATAATCACCTGGGTGATCATAGGCGACTTCAAA
>DWNE01002956.1:0-17627 GCA_018249875.1 Cecropterus toxeus | reverse complement strand
ATAAATCATCTGTGGAAATTTGAACTGTCTAGCTGAGTTTTGGCGGGAAGAGCCGTTTCGTTGTATAATATTATTCTTCTAAACTTGTGTATAGTCGTATTTTTATGGATAAAAATGGTGAAATTTTTATCATAAAGTATTCGATAAAATGCACGCGTGTGGAAGAGTGATATGATGCAGCGAGAGGTGAGGGTGTTTCGTGTTGCTTCCAAGACTCCATGAAGAAATTCTAGTAAAGTCCCTACCACATTGCTGAACCCATCTCATCTCATCATCTTCTATATGGAAACATCTCATCATCGTCATCTTCCTGCTATCACGATTCATGGGATACAGCCTGGTGACAGACTCACGGACAGAAGTCCAGACGAATAAACGGACAGCAGTCTTAGTAATAGGATTCTGTTTTTACCCATTGGGTACAGAACCCTAAAAAGAATGTCTAATTTTTACGGACTATCTAGTAAAATAGGAGTACATTTAGTTCCTAAGCATAGAGTGGGAGTATACTCGGTAACGCGAACGGAAGTAACCCATCTTCCTAATTAGCAACAGATAACAAAAAGAAAGACAATCAATAACGATCCGAACCAATCATAATTCTTATCAGAAGCAACAAAAGACCCGACAAAAAGACGTTTATAGACGAATCCATCTTTTAATTACCTTTCCTGCCTTTATTTCCTCAATTACTAACATATAGGCTCGTAAGGGTTCCGTACAACGAAACAACAATGTTATAAGAATAGTACAATTAGCTTCATACGATAATCATTGTAATTAGGCTCAAACGCCTGTCGCACTACGAGCGATTTCGCTGAGCGATAACACGCGGTATGTATTAATATAAGTATGTATTATTATAATGCTATATTGTAATACTTTTACTTGACTATTTTGATAAAAACTGATATAAGCGTTAAATCTATACTAATATTATAAAGCTGTAGTGTTTGTTTGGTTGAACGCGCTAATCTCAGGAACTACTGGTTCGAATTGAAAAAATATTTTGTGTTGAATAGCAAATTTATCGTGGAAGGCTTTAGGCTATATAACGCTATGTTTGTTTGTTTTTAAAAGATTGTTCTCTAATAAACGCGGGTGAAACTGGGTGGCACAGCTAGTTAAATATTATTACCACCAAAAAATCGTTTTAAGCAATCGGGTTTCGTTTTAATGCTTTAAACGTTGTTACTAGGTTTCTAGAAAAATCATTTTTGCCTGTCTGGGATTGGACTCAAAGGCAGAGTTTTAACTATTCGGCCACCACTGCTTAATGTTTAGTGGATTAGGAAAATTATTCGTCAAAAATTGGAAAGATACTGTCTCAAAACTTATCATTGATTTCCAACGTTTTCTCGTTACTCGTTGCATATGATTGGTAAGACAGATACCTAAAAACGTGCGTAAAAACCGTGGTTGATCTTGAGATGCGGTATAAAGTCAGATGAGAACATCGAATTCAATTATTACAGTGTAACACGCAGTGTGTGGTGGCTAGGTGCTTGTGTAAATAATTTGTGTATTACAATGGTTATGTATTATTTGGTGAGTTTGTTCGTAAATATTTAATAGTGTCAGTGATAAAAAATGTTAATCTCGCGTTCGTTCGTGTCACTGTTCAGTTTTGTGCGACTTTAATAAAAGGAGTCGAATTTTAAAACGATCCATAGTTCTTTACGTTTATTTATTTTATACAAGCGGAAATAAAAAAAAATGATTTTTAAGTAATTAATAATATTTTTGTGTTAACATTTAAAAAAGTATTTATATGTACATTATTTTATATTACATTATTACATTATAAAACATTTTAATACATTAACTCAAAATAAAAATAAGCAATATATAAAAAAAAAAACTAAAAATACACCACTAAAATAAAAGACTCCGCTTTCCGTCTGTCTGTCACCAGGCAGACTCTATCTCATAACCCATGAAATCTAAACATTTGCAATTTTCAGCGTGATGTATCTATTCCTGCTGCCGCTATAATAACAAATACTAAAAAAAGAATATTTTTTTTTGACCGAGGCTCCCATACAACAAAGTGCGCGAGTTTGACTCCAAATTGACCGGTTTTTTTCTTAATAAAGATTTGAATGTGAAATAACGATTCATTTAAATTACTTCAAACAGTGAACAATACGCTAATATAGATTAATAAGTATACAAGGTACCAACTTCCGGACGTTTTAGGGCGTCTGATAGCATAATCAGATAGGCGACACTCGATAGAGCTAACGATCCACTAAAGGGCTTAGTCTACTATCAGTTGATACTATCATCCTATAGGGCTTTTATATGGGTTGTAATCAACAACTTATGATAAGCATGAGTTTCTTTCCAGAATAGGACTTAAACGAGAAACGTTTGTTTAATGAATTGATTTACTGGTTATTTTATTCTCCGACTACGTTATAAGGAGAGTAATGTTTTTCGAGCGTATATATGTATGTACATTTGTTTATCCATCTGTATGTCCATCTCTTTGGCACGCCCTACAGCCTAAATGACTTGACAGGTTGTGACGTATGACATATCATTAGAATCCTCTCAGTTTGCATAGTGGCATAGGCTAAATTAAATATATATCATTATGAAGAAAAAATTTCGTTTTTATCGATGTTGTTTGCTGATCTCTTTGGGGATAGCTAATCTCTATTTGTAATGATTTTGCTAATTAAACCAGGTTTGACAGGGTGCTACGACTCAAATCTTCATTTTTTAGATAGTAACTAACGAACATGTAGTCCATTTATTGAAAAGTGGCCACTTCCACCCATGTATATCTGTCTTATCTCTTAGAAGAAAATACGATAAGAGTCTCAGGACTCTTCCTAAGGGTTGGTCATAAATGCGTTGCACTCCACTCCCGAGAACTAAATGGCGGTCTCACGTGTAAGTCACTATTTCTAGCGTAAATCAGTTCGTACGTTTCGGTGAAAGGGTGTGGTTGCCGGCTCACTTATATATGAGGCGACCATTTTAATCCTGGGGAGTAACAACGCATCCGTGATCGACTCCAGATAGAACCCCTGTTCTATATGAAGTTGCTCACAGGTGTCCATGGATGACCACCACTTAATGGGGTGTACATGCTTGTTTGTTACTTCATTCTTATAAAAAAGGTCAGTTGTATCCACAGAAACGCAAGAATTGCTTGCTAGAGTCAGGTGTAGAGTGGGTTCCTCTGGCGAAAATGTTAAGGATCTGGGAGGTATTTTGATCTCCTTGAGAATTGCCCGTAAAGAGAGTACCACAAAGCCAGAATATCCTTGCCCAACCGGTTTTATTTCGACTTAGCCGTAGCAGATGAAAGACCCGGTGTGAGATATCCCATCACATATAGGTTTTTTGGCATTTTTGTCCGCAACATATCTTGTTATTAACACATCGTTACTTAAAACAAACCTGTAATTTTTATCGAAAACATTAAGATTGCTATCATATCGTAATTTTATTTTAATCGACAATTGTGTACTGTCGAACGATACATCTTGTTGTTATCTCTACGTTTCTTTAATGACATGATTAGGTAATGATCATGCATTTCCGCTCCATTTTTGGCATCTAATTGAATAATTATGATATTGGTGGATTTACACAATTGTTGTAGGTGAAGCTATTTAAATATTTTTTGTCATAGCCTTTGCTAGTAGCCTCCAGTTAGAGTCCTTGGAGTCACGAACGGTTTTGAGTCGGTTCTCTGCCCATTCAGAATTTGTGACTAGATAGACGACAACTTGTTATGGTTACAAATTGTCGTGACTATTAAGCGTGATTGTCGTGATTATTAAGCTTAATTTTCAAAACTATTAAGCTGTAAAATATTGGGGCTATTTGCTCTGAGATGAAAGGGATAGAAGGGCCTGAAAGGCACCACGCAAGGGAAGCACCGGTGAGTTCTATCTGAAATCCCGGGGTTTTGAGGCCACCGAGGGAGTTTGAGTGAGTAAAATCTCACATAACTCTATTTTTCCCCAAGATGGTGGACCTTTTGAAGGTTTCCCCCCGGAAACCAAAAAACAGGGTCCAGTCTTCTTAGCCTATAAATCCACCACTGAATTTCGGCTGTAGTGCTAAAGATCCTAGAACTCATTGTGATTTTTGAAGAATACAGGACCTTTCATGGTTCGAATCTGGATACATTACAGTCACACATTTCAACTTACTTATCACGTCATACAATCGGTCATCGCATAAAACCTTATAAAGATATCTTGTTTTTAGAGAAGGTAGATCTGGAACAAATAGATTTAAAAATTTGTCATACAATCAAAAAAAGTTTAATGTAAAATGGTAAAAAAGGAACTCTGCGACCTTATGAGCAACATGATAAATATAGTAGGTAATACGTACGCCGTGTTAATTTGATAAAAAATACTGATAATATTGTTTAGTGAGCCGTCGAGACATGATTTTATCAGATTAAAGGAATTCGACTACCAATAAAAGGAAATAGTAGCGAATTTATTCATTTACAGCGGTATGAATGAACGATAATGCTTGGATTCAGTACAATACTCACTTATTAATGTTCTTATTAGAAAACGGATAATATACCCATCCATCAGCCTTTTGAGATCCACTCCTGGTCGTAGGCCTCTCTAAAAGGGCACCAGTCCAACCGGTCCTGTGCCTTTTGCATCCAACGGCTTCCCGCTGTCTTCTTCAGGTCATCGGTCCACGGGGAGCAAACTCCACTCCTGTTGTCTAAACGTGGTCCCCACTCCAGGAACGTTTCTCCTAATTAGTATATTAATCCGTACATTGAAAATAATAACTCTTTATATACGAGTACGTATAGACACGCTACGTTTTTCTCCCGTGCTATGCGTGCCCCGCAAACAGATAAAACCAATACATAACCACCCAGACCCAGAAAGGAAATCTAAATTAATTATTCAGATGTCTGTCTGGCCGCGGATCGAACCGGAAACCCACTGTCAGACCGGTCCGCCACACGAATTAAATACAATGCGTTA
Organism: Cecropterus toxeus; assembly: GCA_018249875.1. NCBI lineage: Eukaryota > Metazoa > Arthropoda > Insecta > Lepidoptera > Hesperiidae > Cecropterus > Cecropterus toxeus. Next base: position 12,639 of record DWNE01002956.1, on the reverse strand, counting down.
TAAACAAATTTCAATTTTCGTATATATTGGCACATAAATTACTAACTACTAGATTCTGCCTAACTCTAGTAGTTTTTATGTGCGAATACACCTAGTAGGTACTATCTAAAAAAATCCAGTAATACTACCTCACGAATCCACATTATTCTGTGTTTTAAGCTAGACAATTCAATATACACTCATGACTCTATCTATCAGCCCTATAAAGTCCACTGCTGGACATAGGCCTCCCCTAATCTGCGCCACTCCGACCGGTCCTGCGCCATCTGAATCCAGCGGTAGCCCGCCGTCTTCTACAATGATATTAAAATATTATATTAATATATTCTTCTCATGACTCTACAATGATATTAAAATGTGTTAAGCCATTTTCGATATCAGCACGTACACCACTAAAGACGCTCTCTACACTCATAGCCCCACAGTAGGATTTTCTCCTGTGTCGTAGGTGCCATGGACACACAAATACAGAAATCTAAACTAATCATTCAGGTGCCTGTCGTTAGATCGTCATGATGATGCTCCTCTGGTATTAAATTGGACTGGTATTTAATAAATGGACTATTTAACACAAAAATATATTTTTTAATTCGAACATGTAGTTCTTGAGTTCAGAGCATTCAACCAAACAAACTCTTCAGCTTTATAATATTGCTTTATATGCATGCATTAAATACTAAGTATTCTTCAATTATTTAATCACATTAACGAGATTTTAACACAAAGATGTGACGTACGATGCAGGAAGCGTATTATGAGACTCGTAAGTCAGTAAAGTTAACGACTTGTTCATGTTTTTTTTAACCTACTTTATTCATCTGGGAATGTCTGAAATGATAAAATCTTAGATCTATTGTACTTCGCTCAAATACATTATGATAAATTATTATAAAAGCTAAAAAAATAACTTAAAATTATTCATTGAAAACGGAGAAACAGGTACTAAAATGAATAAAATAATTTTAAAAAGGAAATTATATAAGATGAGACAAAATAAGGTGATACAACGGGTAAATAAAATAATAGAAAAAACTACTAAAGTTTGTTTGGTCATTTTTTACATATGGAAGTAGCAAACGAACGTGCAATTCACCTGATGGTATGTGATCACTGCCTCACATGGACATATGTAGCAAATTCCAGATAAGTTCTGAATCTTCCCTGAGGTTAAATACAACAACCAACAGAACAAAAATTCTACCACTTTTAAAACATGCAAAATAGTTACATACGCTTGAAAAACATTCTAGCGAGGACGGTAAAAACGTATGAAGACATCGCCAAAAATCTTACTGATACGATTAATTCAAATATTAGAGTCGTTAAAATTGTAATAATAATGATGGATTATTTATAAATTACCGTCAATGATTACCTACAATGCTTCCTGCTTAACGTATCAATAAGTGATGTAGATAAAGCATCCAATAATTAAGTGACAATTTAGAGGGGATCGACTCGAAACTCATATATTTTTACGTAGTCCTCCCTCTTGACAAATATCACGATTTTGTTTGTCAAAGAAGATTGCGAGAAAACTGGATTAAATTTTATAAAAATTGCAATGTATCCTAATTTAAATATCATATCAGACTTATTTATGGGGTTGAGACGTAGACATAGACCTAAAGGGCCACGTTAAAATCTATTTTGCTCCTTCTCAGATTATCTTTTACAGGCCTGAAAGTTTTGAATAATTGGAAAATTATAATAAAATATATTATTATAGCTATTTTGAACAATCACTAAAAACTTAAATTTTATTTATTCGTATACATTAAAATAAGTAATTAATTAAACTTTAATGGTAGTAATTTAAATTGCAATATTAATTTGCTGAATATTTAAATACGGACGTTTTAAAGTGTACAAGTAATGAATAGTAATCGAAATAACTTCGAAACAAAGAACAATAACGAATATATGAAAAAATCGGGCAATTGTGAGTCTGACTCGCACACCAAGAGTTCCGTACCTATAAAAACGGCAAAAAAACACGATTGTTGTATGGGAGCTGTCCATAAATATTTATTTAAATACATTTTTGGTATCTCTTGTTATAGTGGCAACAGAAATACATCATTTGTGAAAATTTCAATTGTCTAGCTATGTTCATCAGATACAACCTGGCGACAGAGAAACGGACAAACGGCCAGACGATCAGCGAAGTCTTAGAAATAGGATTCCGTTTTTACCATTTGCGTACAGAATCCTAATAAAATTGTAATATTTCAGGGTTTAATTTTACTATGGTGCATGATCGCCACTGCTCAACGGGTGAGTGACCCGAATGACGTCACAGATGGACAACGGCGCAGCGCCGGCGGTTATGGGTTGCTGAAACCCGGATATAATGGTTATCAAAGCGGTTATGGCGGATATAATCCGTACGGCGGATACAATACCGGGTATAATAATCCCGGGTATGTCGGCAGCTATCCGGGTCAAGGATATCCCGGTTACGGCGGAGGTTAGTATAGTTTTTGCAATATAATAATTATATGCATTATTATAATTTTAAGCAAATGTTTATAAAAAAGGAGATAAATCATTACGGTGAGAAAATTTCCGTCAGTACAATATTTTTTATTTAATTAAATATTTAAATGTATAAAAGAAATATAGCTCACATTTGAAAGTTACACTTTAGTATTAATTAATGTTATTGTAATCATAATTTTTATATTTTACCTTTCTTACAATTAACATTTAATATATTCGAAAAATGAGAGACGCATATCTGGCTCTTTAACCCTGAAGGATCAGCGTAAAAGGTCGAAATTCGTACTTCGAAGCAAACATTTTTTTTTTTATACATAAATATGGAGTAGCAAACGAGCATGCAGCCCACCCGATGGACAACTTCATATAGAACGGGGGTTCTATATGAAGTCTATCACAGATGCGTTGGTACTCCCGAGGACCGAAATGGTCGCCTCAAATAAAAGTGGCCGGCAACTACACCCTTCCACCGAAACGCAAGAACTGCTTCACGCTAGAAATAGGTGTACCACCTGGCGCGATCATACTTGCTTTTATACCACTTTCAGTAAGTAAAAGTGACTTGATCTGAAAGTGGTACAACTCTGTAGTTCAACTCCGAAAGCACCACCGCACCATTTTTTTTTACGTATTAACAGCAGTTCTGCTCTGTTGTTAATACGTAGAAAGGTTTTGGTAAGGGAGACATACTTATCCGAGGTGTTTCAACACTGGGGATAGCAACGCATAAGACGCTGAGTTTATCATTTCATTCATTCTAAATGCCTCAGTATCATTCCTAAGTTTTATGAAGTATTTAAACAGGGTTTTAAATCTTCAGGTTACGGCGGATATCAGGGTGGTTATGGCGGATATCAGGGTGGGTACGGCGGTTATCAGGGTGGTTATGGTGGCTACGGAAACCCAGGCTATGGGGGTTATGGAGGTAAGCAATGTCGTGTGCCTTCTGTTTAAATCATCACGGGTACGGATATATCGTTCCTGAAATCAATATCCGTTACTAAGGAGCTCGTAATCTTAAACCTGAAACAGCAATAAGACAAACATGCAGTACTGTGAACGCAATATTGTAGGAACGTAATATCTTACTAATACCTATTATAAATGCGAACGTTTGTCAGGTATGTGATATGCTTTCACGCAAAAACTACTAGTTCGATTTGGATGAAACTTTTCACAGAGATAGTTTATGGTCTGGATTAACACAAAGGATGCTTTTTACAAGCTTGTAACACATAATTTTATTAATTAAAATAATCTTAAGATTCGAATATATAAAAGATGTAAACGTCTGTCCCATCTCATCAGTTAATAATGTTTTCTATCAATCAGTAAACAGTTAGATGTGGTCACAATTAAATCTACGCGCCTACTGGCTAGCGCATTAGATACCTACTCTTAGTCTGGACAATCTAGTAAATGTAAAAAAATGCACATAAAGAAAGAAATTATTGTAGCCCAATTGTAACAATGAAAAACCTACTATCAAGTATTCTATTCTGATTTTTATTCCGTGTTATTGGCTTAATGAAGGATTCTCATCCCATTTCAGTTCATAACAGATATCATATGCCTTAATTTACCACCTTGTACTGTTTCCTCATTTCCTTCAAATATATTTTTTATAAGAATGAAGTAGCAAACGAGCATGCAGTCCATCTGATGGTAAGTGGTTACTGCCGCCCATGGACATTTGTAAGCAACTGCATATAGAACAGGGGTTCTATCTGAAGTCGATCTGAGGTCTAAGATGGTCGCCTCATATACAAGTGAGCCGGAAACCACACCCTTCCAGCGAAACGCAAGAACTGCTTCACGCTAGAAATAGGTGTGGCGGTGGTACTTCACCGGTCGAACTACAGTGGTTCTACCACCTGGTCAGATGGTTATATAAAAAGGAATAGTCGAAAATTACATTGTGTTGAACTAATCAAAATTAATAATAACTACTCGTTACCTGTCCTATCTTAACTGACTTACTTATCTTTATAAGTAGGTACTTAGGAAATTCTCTTTCATAGCAGTCAATAATTATTATCTCGTGACTCAGTAAATATGCGTAATGAACTTTCGTTTGCATTGAGCAACTCTTTGCATATGCATAACACGCAATAAACAATGTCTTTATAGTGTTTGAAAATTACTTACTTCTAGTTGATCATGTTGACTTAATTACAGACTTACTACTTATCTATATGATAATCTCAAGACAGCTCACTTTTAAAAGACAAACCCCTTTTTCCCATCAAATTCTTTCAAAGCCTTCTTTTAGTCGAAATTCCCCAAATAAAAATCCTGGATGCCTGTTAACTATGGAATATAACATAATATATAGAAATGCAAAGTTGTAACACAGTTCGTTCGAATCATTCCATCGACCTTTTACAGTATTGTGAACGGAAACATACAAAAGCTAAAGTTTTAAGATAGTAGAACCAATGGTGGTACGATTCTTAAGGAACCATCGTCACACCTTCTTTACCTAATAACATCAGTGTTAGGCGCTTATATCTTCTACTCTAAAGTGTGTGGTAAGGGAGACTTATCCGCGTTCAACTTAGTCCTCAGGGGTAGCAACGCATCCACGGTCAGGTAAGATTTCAATCTTATATGGCCTTGATTAGTGGCACTGGCTACTTACAATCACATGAACCTCATGGTCGTTTGCTACTTTAATATAAATATACTAACTTATTCCGTCAACTCCGCTTCGTCACATTTACTACAATAACGAATACTTACAATATGTCCGGCCGGCATAGTAACAAACACACCTACATTCTCACAAACTTTCACATTTATAATATTAATGAGATATGCATACAAAGTACTGATTACTTAGAAATGACGACAACACTTATGTCTTAACAGTTAAGATTTAACTATAAGTACTATAAATCTAGTGGCAAAGATACAATAGATATAGATTTACGTAAGGTTTAATTAGTAATCAACTTATTGATATGAATCAACCACATACGCATTAGTATGCAATTTAAAGGTTAAATAAGATATAATTTTATTCTACGATATTACATATTATGTACATGAAAATCTGTAAAATTATGAAGACAGTAAAATGAGTAGACTGAAGAGCCTGTAAAATTATAATTGTTATTAATTATAAGTAACTATAATGCTAAAGATGTAGACACAGCAAACTGTAACCTATGCAACTACAAGACAAATAAATTATAGGTACAGTCTTAATTTTTTAATCGTATGTTCCTAGCCAAGGCGATGTAGAAAACACTAGCGGTATTAGACGCCTTAATTAAAAGTGTGTTTTCCAGGTTCTCAGTAATTTATAATAAATGCTTTCTGCACTCGTAACCTTGCTGGGGTGGGTACCATGGACATACGCAAAAAAGTTTACACATATAACAAAACATAGAACAGAAATGTTGTCACGTCACGTGTCAGACCAGTCCCGTGAGCGTTCCCCCGCGGGTCTGTTAATTCTGTAGCTCTTTCTTTTTAATTCCATAAAATTGTTCATTGTGTATCATTAACTACGGACAATACTCTTAAAATTATGTTAAGACATTACCAAACATGCATAAAATGCATATTCAGTAAAAAAGACATTTCTGTTGCAGGCTACCGCCCGAACTACAGGCCGGGATTCGATCGACCAGGCTACAATTATCCGGGTGCCAATTACCCGGGCTTCAAACCCGGATATAACAACTACAGACCCGGTTACAACAGTTATGACCGGCCTTACCCCAGCAATTATTACGGCGACGGTTACGACAATTTCCGGTTTTTGGGACGCAAAGCGGGTGAAGTGAAGGAAAAGGAAACGGATGCGTAGTTTTTAAAATGGTTAAAAGATCTGACTGTATTTTTTTATCAGTATTGTTAATAAACCTTTTTATAATGTTGTTTTTGTACGATTCCAAATCCAATATTCTCATTTTATTTACACTGGCATTATAATAACAAATGTTAGGTAAGGCAGTACATGTGCGGGGCATTGTAATTAGTCCTTATGGCGCCATTTTTAAAAATGGCGATAGGAAATAGAGGAAAGGCGCCATTTTTAAAAAGGATATAGCCTATGTCCCCGCAAACTACGTCACTATCCGTCAAGCCGTTTGGGCTGTCGTGCAAGCCAAAGAAATGGACATACTTAAAAACAAACATACATACATACCCTTCTGACGCAGTCGGCTAAAAAATAATAATTTAGTCAGTGTCCGGTCAAATAATATACATATGAGCGAGTTGAAAATTTCTTAACTTCACAAACATTATGTTTGAGTTGTCAAAAAACTACCTTGTGAACATTATTTTTGGGTTTATATTTTATTAACATACCTAAAAAAGATTTGACTTCAATAAAACCATCAGCAATTTTCACATAACTTAATTTATTTACATTCATTCTAAAAAACGATTAATCATTTAATACAATAATATTAATAAAATATATAATATTTAAATCATTATTATTTAACATATGAACATAAATTTAATGTATCTCTCATTCATTTATTACAATCGTAATATTAATCTTAAAACAAAATCCAGAGGTTCTACTATTTTATAACCGCGGGATTGGTCCATTTACAATAACAATATTATATATCCTAAGACTCCTCGTGTTCCTACTGCGACGACATCTCTTATTTCCGCCTCATAAATAAAGCCTTCTACTCTCATAGTCCCACACTAGGATTTTCTCCTATATCGTGGGTGCCATGAACACACACAAAGCCGAATATACAAACACCCAGACCCAGAACAGAAATCTAAACTTATCTGACTGTTGCTCTGTAATTTGTTTTGGACTAAAGGAATTGGTAACGGAAACATACTTGTCCGAGGAGTTCCAATTTAAACCTCATTGTTAGCAACGTATCCGTGACGAATCTCAAGATAACCTTATCTGGGGTAGATTACAGATATCCATGGGCAGCAGTGGCCACTTACGGCCAGGTGGATTGCATACTCGTTTACTACATCGTTTATATAAAAGTAAAAAACACAAGACACTTAAAAATATGGCTTTCGAATTCCTTTACCTACCTTTTCCTAATATTCATTAAGTTTATATTTTATTTATTTTAGGTTGCAGTTGCCTGGTGTATGTTTATAAGTAATATTTTCTCTTAATGTAATACATACATGTTCGGACTAATTTCACGTACATAAATATGTAGATCCGTATTAGAACCAAAGACTTAACCACTGAACCAATCCGATGTCATAGAATTGAAGAAGGAAGCCGCGCCAGAACGCGCATTAGCAAAGTTTATGGGAAGGGAATTGGTCATTATATCCGATATGTCTGATCTTGATTTACCGGGACTCGCTGACGCCACTGGCTTCTTCTTTGTCTGAAAGTTAGTACAAATTAAATTATAAAGTACTAGTAGTACTGTTTAAAGATCTTTACAAAATACATCCTCATAAAGACGCTTTCTACACTCATAGCCCCACACTAGGATTTTCTCCTGTGTCGTGAATGCCATGGACACACAAAGACAAATACACAAACACCCAGACCCAGATCAGAAATCTAAACTCATCATTCAGATGCCAGTCTGGCCGGGGATCGAACCCGGGACCCACTGCGCGTTAGATCGGTATGGTAACCGCTCGGCCACGCGGGTCGTCGTCTTTAAATATATCTCTCTTATATATGGATAAAATAGTTGACATCTTTAAATATTACACAATATCAAAATCAAAAGTAGCATGTAACTCCTTTGGTCCCTTTCGGTAGAATAAATATGGAATATTGTTCAATCAAGTATGAATACCACTCCATATATACCTAGCGAGGAGTCGTTCTCGCGTTTAGATTAAATGGTGTGGTTTTCCAGCTCACTTATATATGGTCGTCTCATATATGTATCTCAGTCCTCACGAGCAACGTATCTGTGACTTCAGAAAGAACCCCTGTTCTGTATGAAGTTGGTTAGTTAGTTAGATAACACTTTCACATTCTACACTCATAACCCCAATTAGGATTTTCTTCTGTATCGTGGGTATCATGGATACACAAAAACGAATAAAGAAACACCATGACCCAGATCAGAATCTAAACTTATCATTCAGATGTCTGGACTGGGATCGAACCTGGAACCCATGTGTCATGACTGTCAGAACGGTGTGATGACCTTTCGTCAACGCGGGTCGTCGCATGTCCATGGTGCGAGATGTCTATGGATGGCAGTGACCACTTATCCAGTGAATTGCATTTTCGTTTGATTCTTCTGTCCCATAAAAAGCTATCACGATGTGGTTTTTAACTCTCCAAAAGTCTTGTAAGTTCCTTTAAAGGGATACTTTTAAGGTTTTAACCTATTTGTGATGTGGGCTAAGTTGAGTGGTACGTAACCCGCTAGCTGCGATGTGGGCCATACATAAACCCATAAGAATATCTAAGTTTCTTATGGGGTTGTGTATTGTTCCGAATTGAGGAGAGGAATAAAGACGAAAACAAAAAAAATGATTACTGAAAAAAAAATACTAAAAAAAATCACTGCAAGAATTAAAGTTGGCAGTCGTGTTACTTGTTTTTTAATCATTTATTTTATTAAAGGTTTTTGAGGATTTTGCTTCAAAATAGTAACATAAAAGGGTAACATATTTTTGTATTAGTCTATTTAATAGCTTTCATTTGATACCCAAATTGTCAAAATATTTAAAAAAATCGTTCCTTTCTCCCATTTTTTTCTTATTTACAGGCGCCTTTTTTTAAATTATAAAGCTTATGTCATCTTCAAGCAGAGACAGTTCTACAGATATTTCATATGTCACAATCCACCAAGCCATTTGAGGCTGTAGCGCGTGCAAAAAAAATAAGTAGGTACATACGTTCGTTTAATAATATTACACTTCTTCTGACGCAGAAGGTTAAAAATAAAAGTTTCGTTAGTCGCAACATTGCATATATTTGCGAACTATCAGACCCGTGCCCACTTCGCTGGACATTAAAATTGGTGTATCTGTTTGCATACATTATTTCTACCCACACAGTCACTAAGTTTTATAGACCTTGCTTCAAAATTGGAGAACTTTCATACAAACGTTTAACCCCTATTTATACTCCTTAGGGGTTGAATTTCTATAAATCCTTTCTTATCGCTCACTTACACCAGGAAAGGAATCCTTGTATCAAATTTTAGGGTTCTAGGTACAGTAATTTCGGCTGTGCGTTGATATACAAGTCAGTTAGTCACAATTGCCTTTTATATATATAGATATATGCAAGGTTTGGGGAACTAAGAATAAATCATATTAAAAATTTATATCATTGTTGCTAGGTGGTATTTTCGTTGTCGTAACATAAGTCAGCAGTAAGTAGCTACATCGTTGTCGTTACCTTGACTGTCCTAAGACAAAGTCCGTACCTCACAGAGGTGCTCTTTGGTCAGCCGCGATCCCTATTTAACAAGATGATGAAGGCCAGGACTACAGCAATAGCTGGGACCGCAATCTTCCTTTGCTCTAGCGAAGAAGAAAGAATCCAATCAATAAATCCGAGGATCAATACCATCCCTACCTACCTATCAGTCCATAATCTTCTTGTCTGCTTAGCTTGAGGCTCGCCAGAAAAACCCAGTGTAGCTGTAAAGGCCAATAGAGGCTAACAGTTACGAAACATTTCATTAAAAAAAACGTTTCTATCAACATAACCATAACGTAACCATAGATTATGTTTATGACGAAGTATTTACTATAAAAATACTGTAACTGTCAACCAAGCCCCGGTATTCATTTGTCTTACGACCTACTTATTCATAGGGTTTATACGCACTGACATTACTTTTGAATGCGCACTACAGAATTACGATGACTTTCTTTTTGACCACTCCGACTTCAAGTTACCAGTATGCACACTTGAATATTTTTTGCATGATTTAGCAAATTTAATAAAAATTATTAATATACTTACATCATATTTTACTGCTCAATTTACTTATAATGTTAAGTTTTTTTTTTCAAGAGAAAACAAAACATTTATTTCAAATGACTTTCATATGAAAGGATATCTCGCAAAATAGACATGAGTACACATGTTTAATATAAACTTATACGCCTAAAGACCCAACTGCATATTTTATAAATATATTTATTTCATATTTCATTTCTGTCATATTATAGATACCAAGAAAATTATTGCTGAAATTTAATTTGCAAGAAAATTAAATTAAATTCGTATGCATCTAATGCATGCAATTGCCTGATGGCAAGTGATTAGGGATGCATTTGGCCAGTGTTAAGCAACTTCATATAGAACAGGGACTCCACCTAAAACCAATCACATGCGTTGGTACTCCTGAGGAATTAATGTCCACCGAAACGTAAGAACTGCTTTATGTTTGAAATGTGGCCTATTCGAAACATTCTCATCCTACTACCTACATTGATAATAATTACAGATGTTATTTACTATTATCAAATAGAATCTCTAATAGAAATGCACTATAAAAATTTTTAGACATTTAACGATTACAAAAATAGATTTTCACATATAAGAAATTTAACAAATTCCGGACCGAACCGGATGTCAGTGCGGATAGACCCTTACAATCTGACGCTCCGTTGGGGAAGATTTTAATATGTGGACATTTATTTTTATAGGAAAAGTTTTACTGAAAGAAATATGAAGTAGGCCACCGTGTTTCGACGTCATAACATATTGAATATAAGTCTGAATCATGATACATAAAGATCTTATTTTTTTAAGATGAAGTAGCTAACGAGCATACAGTTCACCTGATATTTAGTAGGCACTACCGCTCATAGACATTTTCAAGCAACATCACAAAGAACAGGGGTTCTACCTGAAGGTAATCACAGATGTGTTGCTACTCCCGAAGACTAAGATGGTCGCCTCATATGAAAGAGAGCCGGCAACCACACCCTTCCACCGAAACGCAGGAACTGCTTCCCGCTAGAAATAGGCGTGGCGGTGGTACCTGCCCGTTCGGACTATGATCGTTCTATCACCTTTTAAAAATCTTTATCAATACATTAATTTTACACTGCTGGACATGGGAGTCCACTCATTTTAAAAGAGTTTAGGCCATAGTTCACTATGCTGCTCGAGTGAGAGTTCACCATGCTGACCGAGTTAGGAAGCTCCATACATTTTAATTTTTAAACAGAACGGAATTAAAAACGTTAGCGTGATTTAGGAAGGAGTACAGCGCCATCTAGTTCTAGCGCTGACTGAATTTTCGTTTCATCGACTTTCCAATTATTGTGATTCTAAAGAAGTTTACTTCAAAAAATAATGTCCAACATGTTTAAGGCTGATAGAGTACTTTAAAGAAAAAAGCCTAAAACACTTATATACAAACGCTAGCTGCCAAAGCTAAAACAGTATTAGTTTAAAGGAAAAACCTCAAAACACCTACGAGTATATGCACACCAAAGCTAAAACAGTATGAGTATTTCTGGAAAATCAAGAATAACCTTTAAATTTAACATTCTTCCGTCTTTATATTTTACGGTACAGGGGACTTTATATTTATTACTCTGCTCAAACTCAGTTTACACCGTTTACAGCCCATCTCAAGCAGAATAGCCAATAAGAGCTCACGTACACTTGCGTGCATTAAAAGTAGCATCTCTTTATAAATACTGTTTGAAAAGAAGAATAATAATGGTGCAACCGGGGAGTCTGGATGGTAATGTTTTTTATGGGTATGTATGTATGTATATATGTACGTGTGTGTATGTATGTTTATATTTATGTCAATTTTTTTGGCACGCGCTACAGTTTAAGCGGCTTGACGGGTTATGACATATAATACATATATCATTACTGTCGTCTCAGTTTGGAAAGTGAAAAAGGCGGGGGAAGTGCGGGAACAAGTTTTTGGATTAGATGACATACATTTTTAGTTTGGTCAATTTACCAACTTTCATTTGATACCCATATTGTCGTAATAGTAAAAGAACCTTCTTTCTCTATCCTCTCCTTTCTTCTCCTTTCTCTATTTTCAGGCGCCATTTTTTAAATTTATATAAATCTTATGTCCCCGCGACCCGCGTGGCCAAGCGGTTACCATACCGATCTAACGCGCAGTGGGTTCCGGGTTCGATTCCTGGCCAGACAGGCATCTGAATGATGAGTTTAGATTTCTGTTCTGGGTCTGGGTGTTTGTGTAT